>PVJO010011362.1:0-60114 GCA_004026905.1 Hystrix cristata | reverse complement strand
CTGGCCTGGTAAAAGTAGTCTAGTAGCGGAGAATTTATGTCCTGCCCCTAGGCAGAAAGAGGGAGGTTAGAGAGATGTTTTCTTGCATTTGCTGCTCCTTAATTACCTGCAGTTTAAATTCTTGTACCAAAGGGACCTATTCTGGGCCAAGTGGACTGGATTCCTGTAGGAGCAGGAAGGATTATGCCACACGTTTGCAGGCAACACATGCTAGATTTATTTCGAGTTCAGTAGCTTTAGGAAAGTTGGGGAATGGAAGAAGCCAGAAATTGTGGCCCAAAAGTTAAACCAGGTTGAGTAACTGATTTTACTTTAAGAATTATTATGTGGCAAGTTTGGCAGAATTAATGCACTTGTTTACATCAGGATAGTGTCACAACCGGAAATAGAACAGATAGCAGCAAAACCTGAATACCACATTGTACAGTCTATAGGACAGAAGCTTCTTGCATTGCTCCAGGGGATGAATCAATCCAAATGAAAGTTACAGATTTTGGAAACCACAATTATTACTTTCTCTGCTTTAGCTGAGTCAGCAATAAAGATGACAGTTTAAAAGGATATGAATTCCGTAAATATTTCTGAGTGGGTTGTGGACTCAGGGAAAAAGGATAAATGTGACTCATAGAAACCCCAAGGCATGAATCCAACTTCAGCCTGACACTTTTGCATTGATTTCCTCAGCAGCTCCTGAAATTCAGGATGTGTGAAAACAGACTCCTCTCATCCTGTGAAACTGTCTCCCATTTGGGCACCTGTCACCCTCTATTATAGAGATATTTTTTACTCAATATCTTTCTGTTGCATCATTCAGAACAAAACAGGCCTGAAATGAGTGATTATAATGTCAAGAATTACTGAAATGTGTGCTGTCCTTTGTCTTTCATTAATACCTGATCCAAGTAGTAGTTATTTAACTAGTAATACTGCACAGTTTTATTCCAACTTGTCTGTGTGGCCTTGGACTCTTAATGCCTGTTCAATTCCAGCCTCCATTCTCAGATATATTTCTCAAGGAAAGCTTGATATACTCTTTTTACAACTCTTTCCTTCAAGTTCTAAGCTATCCATGCCAGACTTAAGTCTGTTATAATCTGAAACTGCCTGCCTCAGTTTTGTTTTCATGAGCATTCTTTTTTCTAACCATTAAGTTTGATTTTTAAGTTCCATTTATTCAATTTTTCACACATTGGTCACGATATTTTCTCTTCCCTAAACTTAGATTGCATATGTTTTTACTTATTACACTTCGAATACTCAAAAATAACTACCAAAATGTCATCAGAGTAGTTGCTCAATAAACATCTAGTGAATTGAAATTAGTATTAGACATTTAAGTAACAAAGTTAACAAGCTTGTCTAAAAACATATACAAACTAAGTCATGTTATCTAATGTTGGGTAAGCAAACAGGTTCTAAATCTCACTTGATGCTGTTGGAATAGTGGTCATATGGAGAAATATGAAGTATATTTATATACTGATGTCAGAAAAGGAATGGAGAAAAGTAGGACTTCTAATTGACAAAACATAGGTCACTGATAAACTATGTAAGCACTACTCTGTGGAACTGCGGAGCTAGAAACAGATTATACAATTTTTAGGGGAAAAAAGGGGAGGCAAAGAAGTGGAGGAAATGACCCTTATCAATTCTCTTAAGGGTGTTTTCTGTTAAGAAGAGAAAAGAGCTACATTAAGAGCTGGGATTTAAACATGACATCAAGGAAAGATACTTTGTGGGTGTTTTCTTTTTATTATTATTATCAGGAAACAATAGAGCATGTCAGTTTCCTGATAGAATGATCCAGGGCAGAGGAACTAGGTGATTTTAAGAGCACATGAAAAATGTGTGTCCAGGAATAAATTCCTGAGTTTAAGGAGGAGGAGAGGAAAAAGTGGAATTTATCTAAGCAGGGAAAATAAATTCATTATAATAGCAAAAGATGCAGAGATTTTGATGCAAAATGAAAGCAGGCTGGAGATTTCATTTTAGCATTGTGACTTAGAAAACAAAAAAGCTTTTGTTTTTCCAGCGATATTAATTTTCACGTATGGCAGAAAGATGAATTACTCAAAGGGAAACTCCTTTAGTTTTTCGATTTGTATGTAAGCAGAAAATCTACTGAACAATGCTAGTTTATTTTTGTTATAGTAAATTATATTGTAATGTTAGCCTTATCACTAATTTGCCATGTAAATTATTTCTGAAATGAAATTGGTCACCTTGCCTCTCAAGCTTTATGAATACTTTTTAAGGAAGAGTTACTGCCACCGCACATTTCCCGAGACTGCTCACAACCTTTACCCTTTTCACTGTGGAGTTTTAGTTTTTAATAATTCTTTTTCCAAAGATCAGACTCAAGAAGTTTAAAAACCACTATTACACAATAATATCCAAGTAAAACTTTTTTTTAAATAATGAATGCATTTGTAAAATATAAGCAATATGTATACAATTCAAACATGTGCAAAACAATGATGGTTTAGGGGCTGGGGATTTAGCTCAGTGATTAGAGTGCTTGCCTTGCAAGCACAAGGGCCTGAGTTCGATCCCCGGCACCACAAAACAAACAAACAAAAAACAAACAAACAAACAAAAACAAACAACAACAAAAAAACAATGATGGTTTAAAACTTCCCAGTATAATTTTAGTCCAAAAGAATTGAATTTGCTTTTGCATATTTTTGCATGTACCAAGCTTAGCTAAAATGATCAATTCCTCCTTAGGTCTGTAGACTAGTAACAGTTGGATTGCAGATTTTCTGCTATATTTCCCGGCAGTAATGTTTAAAGGGAGTGTGGCAAACTATGGCCTGAAAACCAAATCCAGCATTTTACTTGGTTTAAAAATAAACTGTATTATAATCAGTCTTGCTAAATCATTTACAGACACCTATGACTCCTCCCTTCATATTCTAACCACAGAGGTAAATAATTGTAGCAGAGAACACACAGTATTCAAATAAACCTAAAAGAACTTCTACCTACTCCTTTACAGAAAATATTTGCTACCTCTGATTCAGCTGCCCTCTCCAACACCCTCTTCTTTTGTGTCTAAAACAGTGAGGAAAAGATATAACGCTGCTTCTAAAAAAAATCAAATGCCTACTCTGAGACCGAAAATTATGTGAGACATTTATTAGGAGCAACATTTAAAAATAATGAAGTAGGACATAATAAAGCTTCAAAAACCTCTGTAATATTACAACTGAGCTTGTCTGTTATATTTGTTATCTGATAAATGATTTCCAAGGGTTTCATCTTTGAAATCCAGCAAACATACATTCATTACATTTGAATGAGAGTTACTAATGAAATATTCAGAAATATGCACATCTATGGGCAATAAACCTATTTCTGGAATAGTTCAGTTTGCTCAGTATGCTTGTAAATATGTCAGTCATCAGAGAAAATCTATACATTAATGTCATCATTTTCTTCTAGCTCTGAGTGCTTTGAACTCCTGCATTCATACACTGTATTCTACATTTTGTACTGTTTCGTACTCCAATCTGTGCCTACCTATTACATAGGTAGGCACATATCCACAAATATGTATTGGTCCATGTTGCAAGCAAAGTTTAGCAAATGTAAGAGTTGTTTTCATGACCATTATGTATATTAGGAAAGAATCCATTGGATTACAAAGACATTAACATACAAAATATATCTCAGCAAAACCAGTAAAGGATATTAGTTAATTAAAAATAAATTTGATGATTTCTGACAAAATATATTTACTATTTTGACCTTTTCTGTTTTTAAAAAGCCATTTTGTACAGCTAATCTGGTTATTAATATGGGGCCCTAAGCAGAGAGAAATGAAATTATAAGTAGAAAAACCACAATTGTAAAAGCAGTGAGAAAGAGGAGAATCAATTACATAACATTTATAACTGTGTGTGGCAGGGACAAAGGTCACTTGTTTTCTAGATTTATTATGTGGAACACTCCTTTTAGAAAATCATTCCTATTACTAAGCTACAAATACAATTTTCTTTCCCAATTATGAACACAACCTGTTCATTTTCAACTCTCCTATCTTATGTAGGTAGTTAAATACACATGTATACACATTCTCTAGATATTTGTTAAATGTATGTGTGTAAATGCATGTGCATGCTCAATAGTGATTTCTAACAGAGTCTGTTATCTGCTGTCTTATTTTTTGCATCCTCTGCAGCTCTAGTTAATTTCATGTATTTATTTAAATTGGTAGGTTGAAAAGGCAGAAACAATTTCCAAGTTTAATTCATACATTAGGAGAATTATCACCTGACAAAAACATAAGCCAAGATCTTTGCAGGGGAGTCCTTGTTCTCCTCTGCTTACATTTTACTCTGAAGACGAAAGCACGAGCCAAGACATCTGAAACTCAGAATTAACCCCTTTCTTGCTCCACTCCTCCTCCCATCTTACACTGAAAATGGATTAAGAACAGGCAATATAACTCGGTAGTGTTTCTATATACCAGTATTGAACTGTTCAGGAATGAAATGAAGAATATGAAACCATATAATGGTTACAAATAAATTTAAATTCTCAGGAATACATTTATCCAAGTAGGTTAAGTGTCTGTACTCTGTACAATAAAAATCCTTGATGAAAGAAACTGCTGACATACAAATGGAAACATCTCCTGTCCTTATACTTAAGGCGTTGATGTAGTTAAAATAGCCACACGGACCAAAGTGATCAAGTAGTCCATGTAAAAACCCAATGATATTTTCCTAGAAACAGAAAAAATGCAGTACTAAGACTGTATTGAATTAAACGAACCAGATACTCAAAACAATCCTGACCACAAAGAATAAATCCAGAATCATCACACTACCTGACTTGAAAGTATACCACAATTTTAGTAATCAAACTAGCATGCTACTGCCATAAAAACAGAGGGATAGATCAATGTAACAGAATAGAAAGCCTACAAATAAATCTACACATTTAAAATTAACTGATTTTTGACAAGGGTGCTTAGAACACACAAACAGTGCTGGAAAAACTGAATATCCAGATGCAAAAGAATGAAATTAGACCTTTATTTCACATAATGTACAGAAAATTAAAATGACTTAAACGTAAGTCCTGAATTCTGAATCTAATAGAAAAAAAGGAGAAAACAGCCATAACATTAGTCATGAATAAATGATTACTTGGATATGACTCAAAACAAAAATAGGTAATAGGATTACATCGAAATAAAATATTCCACATAGCAAAGAAAACTAGAATGCTGAGACAAATCTACTCAATGGGCAAATACAGTTGCAATCCATATGCTTGAAAATAATTTAATACATAAGCTATATACAGAATTCCTACAACTCAATAATAAGAAAACAAATAATCCAATTCAAAAACTGGGCAAAGGACTTCACTACATACTTCTCAAAAGAAGTCATAAAAATAGCCAACAGGTATATAGAAAAATGTTCAACATCATTAATCATCAGAGAGTGCAAATCAAAACCATAAGAAGATTCTACCTCATAGCTGTTAGAATAGTTATTATTGCTAAAAAGATAAAAGATAATGGTTGGGGAAGATTTAGGGCAAAAAGAACCTGTGTACATTGTTTATGGGAGTTCAAATGGGTGTGATTATTGTTGAAATTAGTATAAAGCTTTTGCAAAAAAATTAAAGTGAACTACTATATGATCTAGTGATCCCACTATACGAGATTTAACTAAAGAATATGAAATCAATATGTCAAAGAAATATTTGCATTTCCATGTTCATTGCACCATTATTTATAATGATCAATTAATTATAATAATCTAAGGATCAATCAGTGAATAAAGATAAAGAATATGTGGTATATACACACAACGGTACACTTTTCAAGTTTAAAAAGAAATTTGTTCAGCTTCAAAAACATGGATGAAGCCAGAGGACTTTAAGTCAAATAAGCTAGGCACAGAAATATAAATTATCATGTATCCCACTTATATGCAGAATCTAAAAATGTGATCACAAAGAAACTGAGTCAGAATGGGTACGGACATAGATTGGAGTGTGTATGTGTTGGGGAAATGTTGGTCAAGGGCACAAAAGTTCTGTGAAGAAGAATAACCTCAAAATAATTACTGTATATCCTCATGGCTATAGTTAACAAATATATAATGTAAACTTTAAAATTCTAAGAAAGCATCGTTAATGCTTAGATGTCTTAGATGACTGTGAAAATAACTTTTTCCCTTAAACTTATTATTTTAAGGTTTTAAAATTGTCATTAAAGTAAGAAAAAAGTCAGAAAAGGACATGAACATCATGTCTACTAGAGTAAATTTTAACTACATCTGAAAACAGTATGGTTATTTTATTATTCTGTACTGATCAATCTTCTCACTCATAAGGTCCAACTTTCCTGAAATTCCACTAGGTTTGTTACTTTCCTCTCATATTTTCTATTTATGATTTTCATCTCTGTAGTTGGATTTGTACACCACATACTTTGTAATTTGTATGTCATGTGATTATAATTTTAAATTATAATTATTATAATTTCTAAAAAAGCTTTCATGATGCCCTTTACATGGTATATTTTATGAAAGTAATAATACATGTTTTAATATATTAATGAAACATTTTGGTTTTTTCTTAATAATAATATTTCAGTTTTCTCTAGGGTTAGTTATTTTTCTCCATTTTGGCTTAAATTTTTCTGCCGATTGAAGAACTGGATGAATTTGAAGATCCATGATTTTAACACTATAAATTTTATAGGCTTTAAGATTCAGATAAGGCGCAAAGAATATTCCACGGTTATTCAAAGGCTATTTATTGGTTAAGAACATAGTAATATAGGAATAACCCTAAAAGTGACACGACCTCACAGTTTTATAAAGCTAAATATCTTCACAAGAAATTCCATGTGTATTACTTTCATTGACATTGGTAAGTTTTATCTTCTTATTACTGACAAAATCTGGTACTTCATGTCCATTACACACTTCTCTTGACCCAGCATTAGAATCAGCAGTAGTTGGGCATTTAGGTTGTTTCCAAGACTTAGCTATTACAAATTGTGTTGCTATGAACATGGTTGTGCATACATCCAGTGAATGGGTAAAGAAAATGTGGTTTTTCTACACAATGGAGTACTACACAGCCATAAAAAGGATAACCTAGAGTCATTCGCATATAAATGGATGTTCCTTGAGAACATACTTTTAAGTGAAATAAATCAGACACTCATGAGTACACATCGAATTGTCTCTCTGATATGAGAAATCATAACTGTAAATAAGGACAAAGAGGTGTAATAGATATTATATAAAAGGAAGATAATATACAAAGAAGAGGAGTACTAGAAAGAAAGAAGCAGAAAGGCAACAAAGGAAAGAAAAGGGAAAGGGAAAATATGGAAAATTATGAATAAACCTGTTATAAATAGGGAGGGAGGGAGCAGAGGGGAGGGGTGGGGAAGAGTGGGGAGAACCAAGATGCATCATGTACAGGTACAAAATAAATGTGATGAATGTAACCATATGTAAAATGTACCAATACATGTTCTTGGCTTAAAATAAAATAAAAAAAAAAAAGAATCAGCAGTAGTGACTTTTATTGTACAATAACATTTGAAAAACTAGCTCTTGGTGTTAGGTATATCAATTGTTACAATAATGCAGTGGTCAGTTGGAAAATGTACGTGTGTGTGTGTGTGTGTGTGTGTCCATATCTATAGGATTAGCACTCTTGAAGTACAGCGGTCCTGCCCCTCCTCCCATGGAAGGTCAAGGTGAGAAGTCTCAATGCTTGAGGAACTGGTCACTCACCAGATAGTAAATGTGTTGTGTCTTTTTCTTGGGCCTCCAGAAGTGAAAGAAATATATTTCTTTTGTTTATAAGCCATTCAGTTTATGGTATTTTGTCAAAGCAGTTTGAACATATTCAGATAATAAGTACAATAAAATTATGATCTAGAATTTGATGTGGTCCTACAATCTCAGGGCATCTGTATCGTGTTTAACGGAACTTGTTCATTGGCTTTACTGTGAGATTGTTTACTAATCCTTGTTTTCCTCTCATTCCTTCTACCAGTGTTTCCATCTAACCACATTTATTGACTGGAGAAAAGGAACAGAAAATATTCTTTAATCCTACTGCCCTTTTACCCTAGGGTTACCTAAAAAGGAAAGCACTGTGAACAATAGAGAAAAACAAAATGCTAAACTGAAGGAAATAGCTATTCCAAGTGAATAAACTAAAATATAGGAAGTTAGTATTAACTATCAATGTTTTTAGCTTACAAATACATATTTTAAAATTTTAAGAAATAAAATGAGTAGGTTTATTTATATTTGAGTTTGATTTCTATGATATTTCCTACACAGGGAAACCATTGAATTTGGCATAATTAGGCCAAATCTCAACTAATATTAAGAGGGAAAAATCAAACTGCAAAGCCTGTTCTAAAAAAGGACGTCCATTAAAATGTCACAGTCCATGAAAAGTTAGTTACTATATTCACATCTGTTTCTTAAGAAAAGTTAAATAGACACGTGGACCAATGGAATACAATCGAGGACACAGAAACTTCTCCCGACATATTCAAATACATGATCTTTGACAAAGGATCCAAAAGCATACATTGAAGGAAAGATAGCCTATTCAACATATGGTGTTGGAAAAACTGGTTATCCATGTATAGAAGAATGAAACCATATAGTAAATTAAAATCAAAATGGATCAAAGACCTAAACATTAAAACAGAAACATTAAACCTTCTGGAAGACATAATAGGTAAAATACTGAAAGACATAGAAGTAGGAAAGGACTTTCTAAACAGAACCTCAATTGTACAGGAAATAGCAACAAGAATCAACAAATGGAGTTATGTAAGGCTAAAGAGCTTCTGTAGAGCAAAAGAATCAATTAGTAAATTGAAGAGAAAACCCACGGAATGGGAAAAAAATCTTTGCTAGCTACTCCTCAGACAGAGGACTAATATCTAGAATACACAAAAAACTCAAAAATATTAAACAACCTAAAATTAATGAGCTACTCAAGAAATGGGCTAGAGAAATGAACAGATACTTCGTAGTGGAAGAAATACAAATAGCCAACAAATACATGAAAAAATGTTCAACATCTATGGCTCTTAAAGAAATGCAAATTAAAAAAAAAAAAAACAAACAAACAAACAGAAAAAAAGAAATGCAAATTAAAACAATTCTAAGATTCCACCTTACCCCAGAAAGGATGGCAATCATTACCAAATCAAACAATAACAAATGCTGCTGTGGTTGTGGTGGAAATGGAACCCTCTTACACTGTTGTGGGATTGCAAACTAGTACAACATTACGGAAATCAGTATGGAGATTTCTCAAAAGCCTGAAAGTAGAAATCCCATATGATCCAGCCATTCCCCTACCAGGTATCTTCCCCAAAGAGCTAAAGACATCATACCACAGGGATACCTGCATACCAATGTTTATAGCAGCACAATTTGTAATAGATAAATGCTGGAAGCAATCTGTATATCCTTCAATAGATAACTGGATAAACAAAATGTGGTTATCTATATATAATGTAATACTATTCAGCTATAAAAAAGGACAAATTAGAGTCATTTACAGGAAAATGGATGGACCTGGAAAATATACTGTTGAGTGAAATTAACCAGACTTGCAAGTTTGAATACCACATGGTATCCCTTATTTGAGCAAGGCAAAACACAAACAAAAGAAAATGGTAAACAACGGACACAAAAAGGCAAAGGGTCTAAGGGAACAAGAAGAGGGTAAAGAGGGAGAGGAATGGGAATCCAGAGAAATAATATTCTAAATACAAGAACCTAGTAACTCAAACTCAAAACAGCATCATGTACACTAGGTACTACAGTAACTTTCTGTAGTCACTGCATCTATGCTACCTCTATGTGGTTGTTTACATTGCTTATAATTACAAGCAAAAGGCACAATGTATGATGGTCTGTAAGCTTGTGTAATGGCCTGTAAGTTTGTGTAATTTTGGATAAATTTTGATAAAAATCTACTAAAAAAAGAAATATTAAATTTTTTACTTAATGTACAAGCACCAGGGATTTTATTTTTGGTGCCAAAATAGCAAGAAAAAAATCAAAGTCCCAGATCATTATTAATTAAAATAGCAATAATAATAATAGCAGTAATACTATATTTATACACTGGTTTACATGAAGAAAGGCTGTTTCAGTGCTGCCAATTACATTGCTGTCTTCACAGTATGTCCACTGGTTTGTAATCATCATTAATGATCAGAAAACTGATGAGAAAGATAAAGTCACTGACTTAAAGTATATTTTGCATCAGAGACGAGGATTTTGTTTTATACACAGTAAGAGAAACTTGCTTCTACCTTTGTTTCCGCTGAGATTGAGCTCTGCTGATCTGCCTGGCAATTTCATTCTATTTTTACATTTGACCAACATCATTAAGCCGCTTGTCGTCACTCAGGTTTCTGTGTGCTTGCTGGCTTCTCCTAATTGGAAACTGTCTCATGGAGAATTTCAAAGAAGATAAGTCTGTTGATGATTGACTAACATCCCAATAGGCGAAACAGACAAAGGGTATCAATTTATTCCAATGTTGTGGTTCAATGCTGACGAATTTTCTTGCCATCTGTTTGGGCGTTTGATTAAAATATTCCATCCGCCCATCTGTTCCTAGCTGATAGGGGATTTTCTGCAAAGGGGAAATATTCAAAAGTTTGCACACCTCATTTAACAGGGTAGAGATACAATTAGAGCCATGAGCTGTTGAATTTTCTGAGGCTAACACCACTAATTGATTAACAGTATTAATAAATTTATTAAGAGTTCCTTGTGAAAGACTAAATGATTAGGTGGCTACCACAGACTCAGACTAATGTTTTTTCCAAATTAAATGAAAGAACACAGTGACAACGATCAGCTAACAAACCTCTGTCCTCTTGACTGGGACACCTTGACTTCAAATCATATTCCAGAAACTTGCTACTTAGTTTTGTGAAGTATGATTTCTCAGAACAGGTTTCTTCCAAGCGCATTCCACATATAGGTTCCAAAGGCATTTGTTTACTTTCTCATATTTTAGTGTTCTTTAATTCATCTGTAATGTATGTTTAACACAGTGAGACATTTTCACTCTCTCCATTAGAAAATTTAAATAAACAGTTCTAAGTCTAGAGTTTCTCTTCATTTTCAACTGTGTGATATTGGGTATGTTGGTTAGTATCATGATGTTTCAATTAATTTACTTATCAAATGATGATATTTATGATTACTTCAAGATTATAAAGATTAAATGAGGTAGTTAAGATGAATTTATCTCAGAAAAATGCAAGGTATGTCTAACTCTGAAATATTCATAATTGTTTCAGTGTAATAATCAAAGAAAATAAAAATGTATGAACATTTCAAAATATGCAGGAAAAAACTGTTGACAAATTTTAAGAACTATTCATGAAGAATCCTCAACAAAAGGGTTAATGGAAGTACTTTATCTTTAAAAAGACCTATAACCAAAAACACACTTTATTTAAAGGAAAGATTGAATGCCTCTTCTAACACTAAGTAAAACGTAAGATTTTATTTCTCTTTTAGTTAAGATACTAGTAGAAAAAAGAAAAAGATAGTAGTAGAGGTCCTCAAAATACTGCAGGAAGAACAGAAAGAAATTCAAATATCAGTAAAAGAAATATGCCTCCCTTTTTTATTAAAGGATGACTTGGTTAAATATGTAGGGAGTCCTAAGTATTCTCTTAGAAGTATTTTCGATATATTGAGTAAATTTTAAAATTATTCATCATAAACAAAGACAACAATTTTATCTCATTTGCTAGCAATAAACAAATGAAAAATGAACTACTGAAAAATCACAATAACCATAAAACACACAAAAAAATCATAAGTGCACAAAAAGCTTGAAATATTACTACATTAAAGAACAAAACATTGGTGAATAATTATACAGGCTGCTAATAAATGGAGAGATACACTGTGCTCAGTAGAGGAAACACATATCCATCCTCCCCAGTTTTACGTCCACTCTTCCCAATTTGGTCTACAAAGATGTAAAAGATTTTGGAGACTGAAAAAGGAAATACAAAGGACCTGGGAGAGCCATCGCAGTCTTGAAAAGGCATCATTTTTTTTTTTATTTTAAAGACTACCTAAAAATATGTAGTCAAAACAATTCAGAATTATCATTTAACAATCCACAGTTGCTCGTTGGAAGGGACACACTTGTAAAAAAGGACACATTTTGAGTTATATATTTAATGTACTTCTCCCAAACACTTTATGGAAAAGTGCTGGAATAACTGGATGCCTGTATGGAAACGGTCATACTTCACATCACCTTAAATTATTTTGAAATAGATTATAGACATAAATATAATCTTTTATGGTAAAACTTTTAGAGAAGAAAACCTTCAAGATATTTGCTTAAGCAGAAATGTCATGGAAAGACCAAAAAAAGCACTAATTCTCCAAGGAGAAGTGTTCTTTTGCTTACAAAGAAACCCGTTAGATAATTAAAGCTAATGTCTTCCTTTATTAGATTATATTTCACCCTCACCTAC
Source organism: Hystrix cristata (assembly GCA_004026905.1). Classification (NCBI taxonomy): domain Eukaryota; kingdom Metazoa; phylum Chordata; class Mammalia; order Rodentia; family Hystricidae; genus Hystrix; species Hystrix cristata. The sequence goes on along the minus strand of PVJO010011362.1, from coordinate 47,564 downwards.
AGGTTTGGAAAAATTAATATTTTGTCTTTCATGAAAAAAGTATTTCCCTCAAGAGTCCCTACCTGAATTAAAGTTAGAGAGTAAGAAGTGTTATTAGAAAAAGAAAATCCACACTTAATACTACTTACGCTATTTTGTATGTGTGATATCCACTGAGTACTACGCATTTCTTAATCTGTTTCTTCATCAAATAAATCACATAAAAACATCCAATACTATTGAATATAATAAATGCAAAAATTCTGCAGAAGTCATAAATGACTATATAAATTAGCTTTTCATTTTCTCTCATTCTACCCAGCTTATTGTCTGAAACAAGATACATAATCCATACATACTATGCACAGGAATGGGCATTTGACAGCTGATATTTTTGTAGCAGACTGTGCATTTGACTCTTACTGGGGATTCCAGACTTCCTCTGAATTCAAGTTCCTTATACAGACATCTTGCTTGAGTACACAAAGGGTTTGTTTCTGTGAAAATTACATGTTCAAATTTTCTGTAGGCTCAATGATGTCACCAGTAATGTTAATGGGTTTTATTTAAAGTGATTAATTGCACTTTTATGTTTAGCCCAAAATTAGACCACTAATTCTTCTACAGCATATGCTTGAGTTGAAATTCAAGCAAATGCTTCTATTAAGTCCCTTTAGTCATATATAATTGCAGACTATACTCCCCTTATGTAGGGCTTCATCTTACCTTAAAAATTATTTGCTAGTTTAGATTGTAGTGAAGGGAAAGTAGAATGGAGAACTAGGTAAAAAATCGTTAAAGAATGTATAGAATTAAGCTCATGGGAACAATGTTTTGCCTGAGCTTCCCCCCCCACCCTTTTCCTCTCTCCTCCCCTCCCCTCTGCTTTCCTCTCCTCTCCTCTCCTTCCTTTCTCTATCTTCTCTTTCCTTCTTTTCTCTCTCTCTCTCTCCCTCCCTCTCTCTCTTCTTTCCATGTTTCATGATTTTATTTCTAAGACAAGATCAGTGCAACAATGTTGCTGAACCCCAGGAGGATGCATTTGCGCTTTGAATATAAAATTTATATACGTAAGTATGTATATTCATAAATATATTAATTAGTCTATGCAGGAACATTGAAATATTTTCCTTTAATCTTCTCCCTTTCTCTTTGTCTTAGGAAACTTAATTTCCTAAGATTTCAAACATCGACTTTTTTGTCTTCTTTTAGTTTACTTTTAAGTGATGTATAAAAATTTTAAAGATGCACATATTCATGGAATAGTGTGCAATATTTTGGTACACATATACATAGTGCAAATCAGATTAAACATATTTATTTCCTCAAGAATTTACCATTTCTTCATGGTAAAAACTTTCAAAATCTTTTCTTACCACGTTTTGGAAGTATACAATATATTTTTGTCATCTATATTCTCCAATCTGTACAACAACATCTCAAAACTTCTTGTTCCTAACTACATTTATTACACACTGACCAACTTTTCCCCACGCCTCTCCCACCTGCTCTCCTGAGCCTTTGATTGCCACCATCCTGCTCTCAGTTTCTATGTGTTGAACTTGTTTAAGATCGTGCAGAACTTTGCTTTTTCTGCCTGGCTTATTCACTTAATATAATGATCTCCAGTTCCACCCAAGTTTGTTCATATTTAGGGCTCTACATTACCCTATTATGTATATATATCACATTCGATTTACCCACACATAAGTTGGCAAACATTTAGCTTGTTTCCATTTCTTGCTGTTGTAAACAACACTGCAATGCACATGAGGGTGCAGCTATCTCTTTGACATGCTTATTTCCTTTGAATATGTATCAAGCAGTGCAAGGGCTGAGTCACTCGGCAGTTATATTTTTAAGTTTTTGAGTGATGTCTATACCAAGTTATATAATGGCTATACTAATTTACATTTCCACCAACAACAATATGCAACACTTCTCTTCCAATCTGCATCAACATTACTTATCTTTTTTTGGTGGGTAGTAGGGCACTGGAGACAGCATTAGTTACCTTAAGTCTTTTTGATAATCCTCATTTAACAGGATGAGATGGTATCTCATTGTAGTTTTGACATGTGTTTCCTTGATGATTATTGACACTGACCATATATTCGTGTACTTGTTAGCTATTCATAAGTCGTATTTTGAGAAATCTCTATTTAGATACATTAGCTAATTTTAATTGTGTTTGGATTTTTGGTTACATAGCTTTTTGAGTTACTTTTATATTCTGGATATTAACTCATTTTAAGATATATAGTTTGCAAATTCTATTCTTCTTTAGGGTATGTAGAAACTTTTCAGTTTGATGAAATAACATTTGTCTACTTTCATTTTTATTCTTTGTGCTTTTGGGGTTTAGTCCAAATATTATTTGCCCATTCAAATGTCCTGAAATATTTTCTTTATATTTTTTAATAGATTCATAGTCTCATATCTTTTTTTTATTTTTATTTTAAACCAAGAACATGTATTGGTATTTACATACAATGGTCACATTCATCACATTTATTTTGTACCTGTACATGATGCATCTTGGTTCTCCCCCCTCTTCCCCACCCCTCCCCTCTGTTCCCTCCCTCCCTATTTACAGCAGGTTTATTCATCATTTTCCATATTTTCCCTTTTCTTTCCTTTGTTACCTTGCTGCTTTTTCCCCTTCTTTCTTTCTAGTACTCCTCTCCTTTGTATATTATCTTCTTTTTATATAATATTTATTACACCTCTTTGTCCTTATTTACAGTTATGGTTTCTCATATCAGAGAAACAATTTGATGTGTACTCATGAGTGTCTGATTTATTTCACTTAAAAGTATGTTCTCAAGGAACATCCATTTACATACAAATGACTCTAGTTTATCCTTTTTTATGGTAGTGCAGTACTCCATTGTGTAGAAAGACTACATTTTCTTTAGCCATTCATTGGTTGTTCAGCATTTAGGTTGTTTCCAAGACTTAGCTATTACAAATTGTGTTGCTATGAACATGGTTGTGCATACAACTCTGTGGTATGATGATTTAATTCTTCTGGGAAGATCCCCAGTAGGGGAATAGCTGGGTCAAATGGAACCTCCAGTTGTAGTTTTTTGAGGAATCTCCATATTGATTTCCACAGTGGCTGGACCAGTCTACATTCCTACCAACAGTGGAGGAGGGTTCCTTTTTCCCCACAGCCCCTCCAGCATTTGTTATTGGTCGATTTTTCCATATACATGGTTTTTTCTAGAGCAAGGTGGAATCTTAACATTGTTTTCATTTGCATCTCTCGGATGATTAGTGATGTTGAACATTTTTTCATATACTTATTTGCCATTTTTATTTCTTCATCTGAGAAATGTTTATTTATTTCAGTTGTCCATTTTTGGACTGGGTCTTTAAATTTGAGAGGTTTATTTTTTTTGAGTTTTTGTATATTCTAGATGTTAGACCTTATACTTCCTAAACTACTATACAGATTTAATGCAATTCCAATCAAGATATCACTAACATACTTCAAAGAATTAGAAAGGACAATCATGATTTTCATCTGGAACCAGAAAAGACCAAGAATAGCAAAAACGATCCTAAGCAACAGGGAAAAAGCAGGAGGCATCACAGTCCCTGACCTAAAACTATACTATAAAGCTACAGTATTAAAAACAGCATGGAACTGGCAAAAAGACAGACATGAGCATCAATGGAATAGATTGGAGGATACAGAAACAACCCCAAACACACTCAAATACCTCATCTTTGACAAAGGAGCCAAACATCCTCACTGGAAGAAAGATAGCCTATTTACCGAATGGTGCTGGAAAAATTGGCTTACCACACGTCAAAAACTAAAACTAGATACACGTCTCTCACCATGTACTAAATTCAAATCGAAGTGGATCAAAGATCTAAACATTAAAACAGAAACACTAAATTTACTAGAGAATAGAATAGGAAGAACCCTTGAAGACATAGGGGTAGGGAAAAATTCATGAACAGAACCCAGACTGCACGGGAAACAATACAAAGAATCAGTGCTTGGGACCACATGCTATTAAAAAGTTTTTGCACCGCAAAAGAAATGACCAATAGAGCAGGGCGAAAACCCACAGACTGGGAAAAAATTTTTGTTAGCTATCCATCAGTCTCACATCTTATATTAAGGTCTTTAATCCCTTTTGATTTGATTTTTCTAACTGGTGAGACACAGGGATGCAGCTTTATTCTTACGGACGTCAGATATACAAATTTACCAGCACCATTTTCTTTGAAAGACTGTCCTTTCTCCAATGCACACTCTTAAACGTAGGTGTGTTACCCACCTAGGAGATGAGTGTTGAAAACAGTCCTTGATAACCCAAGTTGATGCTAAGTGACATCACACCTACATTTCACTGCCACACAGACCAGTACAATCTTGGAGGCAGGTAAATGTGCGAAAGGCCCACTCCAAAGCTAGAAATGTTGTTGGCTGAACTCAGTCTGTCCCATTAGTGCAGAGGTCTCATCCTGAAGTCCGGGGCATTCTGAAAGTTCTGTCTGTGAACACTAGTCTGTGTACAGAGACTTCAGTGTCTACTAGGTGCTCGGTCTCACTGCACTGCAGCCGGCATGGCACCAAACGAAGCAAGCCTTGTGTGAGCCCTCATGCAGAGTACTCGGGTGTACGGAGATGTCTCTCCATTCTGCTGCCTGAGGTTGGAAGAGGACTGGGGAAGCAGTGACCTCCCTAGCCTAACACAGTTCCACTAGCTCAGTTCACAGGTAATAGGAGGTAGCATCTTTTCAAAATGGGGAAGGGTGACACAGGCATTTTGTTTTTGTTACATTAAAATCATGCACTGGTCTCTCATCTGATTTTGTGAGTTCTTGTTTAGGTAGCTTGATGAATGAAGAACGGTTCAACATGATGTGTGTGTGAAATGGGCACTAGGGAGGTATTACTCGGCTGCCATCTGGCTCTGTCCCCTCTGCCTGACTTTCTACTCCTGGTTCCCCCAATGTCTTGATTGAGGGCAAGCAAATAAGAAGCAGTGGTTCAATGAAATTTGATGATTAAAATGAAGAATAAAGAAAAGAATTGTGCATGCAATTATAAAAAAATGGAAAGTTAGGAATATAAAATTAAAGGGAAAGACTAAGAAATACTGAAAATTCCTTTTCCTGTAGCCCTAAAAGAAAACATGGGGAAGTACACGGAATCAAAGTGGGCACAATTTAGTTTTCATGACAGCCAATGTAACTTCTAGAACTCTTCAAACACAGAATGAAAATGCAGAACAAGCACAGTCTCAGGAAATACGAGAGCTCTTAGTCACCAGTGATGTGTGACAATACTAGCTATATGTTATAAAAGGAATCTGTGTGCTAGATCACTACTGCAAAAAAAATGGTATTAATATTCTTATATTCTGAAATTCAATTATTCTCCAAGATGGGAATACGAAAGGTTTATAAAGTTTTATGACAGAAGCATGGAAAAATGAAGAGGTGACTTAGTCACAATCTCCATTTGTATTTAGCCCTCAGGAAGAGAGTGAAGGTTGGAGAAGTAGCTATCCTTTAATTTACTCTCAAGGGAATTTGCCCTCGTCTGGGTTATCAGAACTAAATTGTGGCATTTGGAATAAAACATTATGGTGATATTTTCACTTATAATATCTTTAGTTTAATTTCTTAAATATATCACTTATCTCTATTATTTTAAAATAATGCAGTTATTTGAATATTAGATATTTCAGATGATATAATGCTGAGAATGCTCCTTTTGTAATAAAATGATAAATATGTTAGTTATTTAATTCAAGAATCTAAATATTTCAGCCCAAGGCATCCTCATGCAGTCTTGTATTTTCAAAGATGAAAAAATGAAATATTAATCAAACTTTTACAGTCCTCTTTTATTACAGTTTTAAAAAATATAGCCATACTTTTTCCGTCCTTGCCTAGAGGAAGTATATTAATAAGTGCAACCTGCTTCAATTATAAATCAGGGGGCAAATGTAACACTGCACTGGAATACTCAAAATGATTTTAGTTTTGAGAAAAGAATATATATTAAAATTTACATATCAATTAGCATATAGAACATGGATGAAACGGGAATGGTAGCTTTTTGCTAGAGAGTAACTTTAAACAGCAACACGAAGGAAATAGGATAGCTATACAAAATAGCTAGTTTCACATTAAAATGGTCATGAAGATATGTAAAGAGTATACTATAAAATATTAAAAATCATGATTAACAGAAATTAGAAGAATTTTTCCCTAATGTAAATCTGATGGAATAAAATTTAAAAACTTAGAATTTCAAAGAGAATTTGAAAGTAAGTTTCCATCTTGATATATTTCATCACATGAACAAAAATATAAAGTACTTTTTATTTTATATATTGCCTATGCCCTGGCTTAGAAGGCCAGGGCAAAGTTTTATACTGAGAAGGAGAAAAAAAAATGGAGGAAATTTCACAGGCACTCAGTACATATTTAAATAATATCACAGTAAGTGTGATGCCAAATCTGTGTTTCTGCGTGACTTACTCAACTTTTCTTCTCCATTGTTCAATTATAAAAGTTAACTCTTCCTATTCTCTCGGTAATTTCTGCCTTTCAAGCTATATGTCTTTAAACTTGGGCTATGTAAGGAGTGAAAGATACAATAATGAGTTGTGCTTCTAGAATTATGAGTGTTTCCTGTTATCCTGGGTTCTTAAATATATCATGTCCTGAATCATTCCTCTGAGGTGATTTAAAGAACACAGATGCTGCTGGGCTGTGGTAGCCCACACCTGTAATTCCGGCACTCAGGAGTCTGAAGCAGGAGAATTGCTGAAAGTTCGAGACCACCCCAGACTACATATTAAGTTCAAGGCCAGCCTGAACTAAAGTGAGTAGCGAGACTTTGACTCAAGCAAACAACAAACAAACAAAAAACACAGAAGCTGAAAACAAGTCAGGAAGTAGGAAGGCATCAGAATCTATCAAGAATCTGTTTTTTTCTAACAAATAATATTTAAGGAGAAGCAGAATCAGCAAGAAAAAAATATATTTAAAAATTACACATATTTTATATACTATATTATATATTATATATAGTTCATATTTAATTATATAATTTTATTTTATAATTCACTTAATAAATAATTAATTATATTTATTAGATGCATATAATTTATATTTAACATAATCTTTCTTATTGTGGTACAAACCTAAGTTTGCCTTTTTAACTTATTCAAAATAAAATTTTTCCCCTTCTTCTGGATGCCTTTCCATTTGCCATAGATCTGTTTGTTTCTATCCAGCCATTATTTTGCTCTTAAGTATCACATGGTATTTAAGCTTTTGTGTCTCACTTGTATCACTCAACATTATATTTTTCAGTCGCATTCATTTTCCTATAAAGATCTCAAATGTATCCCTCTTCATAGCCCAATAATATTCCATTATGTGTAAGAATCGTATTTTCTTCATCCCTTCATCTACTGATGGGTATACAGGCTGCTTCCAGGATTTAGCTATTATGAACTGTGCTTCTATAAACATTGGTACACAAGTATCACTGTAATATGTCTTTTCCTCTTTGGGCAAGATAACTAAAAGTCAAATAGCTGGGTTAGATGGAATTGCTACAAAAGTCAAAAGCATGTAAAATTAATAAAATAACACGACAAATTGAAATACAATGAATATTTCTTTAAAAAGTAGAATGGATTCCCAGAAGAATGAATTGAGATGAAATAATAGTTGAAGACAGAATGGCTGATAAATTCACAAAATAGAGTTATTATCAAGTTACAAATAAATATGACATAAAAACTGGATTAATATAAATTGTTATACCTAGGCACATAATATGAAAACTACTGAAAATGAAATAAGAGAAAAAACTGAAGGAAATATTAGACATTATACTTAAAGATCAAGACAAAATATTGTCCTCACAGAGAATGACACCACAGAAAAGATGGAATGACACTATTAAGTGTGAAAGTTAAAATTCCACATAGAGTGAATATAGCTACAAAAAACGAAAGAAAATAGATTCTCAGTTCACACTATGCTTCCTCCAAAATTAAAAAAAAAATGTGTTTAAGTATGTGATAGTCATTCTTAACTAAAATTAAATTTAAAGTAATTACTTCAGAAATAAGAAAAGCACCCCAAATATAAATAAAATCAAGTATATATGAAGAAAATAATAGAAACACAGATGTGCAAATAACAATGTACTGTTATGGCAGAAGACAATAAAAATGATAAAATCATATATGGTCGTAAATACCTATATGTATTTCCTATCTATCTATCTAATTCAAATACATAACAGAAATAACAACAAAGGCAGAAGGTGACAAAAAGAGTTAAAATATTTTATAATCTAGAATAGTCTGGTAAATGGTAAACTATTAATTTATATTACACTCTAATAACTCAGTGATGTTAATTCTAGAGTATAAAGTACATAAAATTACACAACTGTGTAATGGAAAACTGAAATCATGAAGATAGTAGAAGTTGTCTGAAGTAAGTGAGAGACTAGAAATAAATGAAAAAATAGTAGCTAAAATATATATGGGATTATATTAATATAAATTACTTCAATACTAAAAAAAAGTGTTATAAATCTTTATTCCAATCTTATTAAAACATATATTAAATATAATGCACAGATGTTTGAATATAAAATTTGGGAATGATATACCATGCCAACACAACCCTGGCCAAAATATATATATTTTTTTTACCAATACTCAACAAAATAGATTTTAAATTTAAAGAATCAGTGAAGATAGAGGAACATTTTATAGTAACCAGAGAGTGACTCTACTAAGTAGATACTACTTTCAACCTAAGAATACCTTATATCATATCCTCAAATCATGTAATTAAAAACATGAACAATTTCTATGAAAAAAACAGTAACTCATATTAAATGGAGAGAAGCTGAAAATTTTCCCTCTAAAATCAAAAACAAGAAAATATGTGTGCTATCACCACTTGGGTTTCATATAGTTCTCAAAACATTAGCTAGAGCAGCAAGAGAAGGAAATTAAAGAGATATGGATGGGGAAGGAAGAAGTTAAATTATTACTATTTGTGGATGACATGCAAATAATAATATATAGAAGACCCCAAAAGTCCACCAGACTCCTAGAACTGATATCCAAATTTGGCAGTATAGCCGGATACAAAGTCAATACTCAAAAATCAATAGCATTCCTGTATATCAGTAACAAACTCACTGAGAGGTAAATTAGAGAAATAATACCATTTATAATAACATCAAGAAAAATGAAATTCTGAGGAATTAACCAAGGAAGTGAAAGACCTCTACAATGAAAATTACAGTCCTCTGAAAAAGGAGACTGCGGAGGATATCGGAAAATGTCAAGATAGCTCCTCTTCCTGGACAGGCAGAACCAATATAGTTAAATGACCATACTTCCAAAATTGTTAGATAGATTCAATGCAACACCAATCAAAATATCAATAACATTCCTTGGAGAACTGGAGAAAGCAATCTTAAAATTCACATAGAACCAGAAGAGACCTAGAATAGCAAAAGCACATCTGGGCAACAAAGGCAAGCAGGGGACATCACAATCCCAGACTTCAAGTTATACTATGAAGGTACAGTGACAAAAGAAGAAACATAAAACTCCACAATTAGGGTGAAGAACTTTGAGATTTCCTACCTATTAGTTTATGTAGAAATTGAAGAAAACAAAAACAAAAAGTTTAAAGTGCAGAAAGGTGTAAAATAAGAGCTGAACAAATTGGCAAATATAGACTACATGACCCACATTTCCTGGTTATTTCAACTATTTAAGTATACATGAAACTTACACCAAAATTGGTTGTGGGAGGGGCCATAGAGCTGATCACAACAAATTTGGAATGACAGAATCACACAGTGCTTATATGTTTTCTTACAACAATAAAACTCCAGAGACATTCAAAATAATATTTTAAAAAATAACAAATCCAAATTTTTGAGAAATTATCCAATATTCCAAGAATGCACAACACAGAAATGAGATAATGCTTTAAAATTAATAATAAAAATATGGAATCAAACTTGTAGGTTATAGTTTTTGCTATATTTAGAGACACTTTTATGACCTTAAAAGCACATATATGAACAAATGTGGTAAAAATATTTGAAAAATGCAAAAAAAATTGAAAAATGCAACAGCAAGCTATAAAAAATAATAATTTATGAACAACATACCAACAGTATGGGATGTTCTTAATCTAATAAAAGTAGCTTTTAAAAGGTAACCACATATGCTATACTTAATATGAACTAAGTAGTGAATGCCTTTCACATATAAAAAAGCATAAAAATATTTCATTATTTAAAATACTGTGATGTCATTACATGAGTCATTACAACATTATTGTTTATGAAGCAGATTAAAAATATTTATAGTCAATTTTTTACATCTAAAATAGGGAATTTACTAATCTTTAGGTAAAAAGTACGATGGTACAAAAATCTATTATATTTGTATACAAAATTAGAAAATGTAGTAAAATATCACCATTTTAAAAATAATCAAATATCTTTAAATACCTAGGAAAAAAATCCAGTAAAACTACTTTTTGTATAAAATTGCATAATGTTATAAAGAAAAAATTAATGAAATAAAAGCACTGAACAATGAATTAAAATTCAGTTATAAATTGATATATGGATTCAATTTAACACCAATCAAAATCTCATCAGAGTTTTGTATGTGTGTGGAATTTGAATAACTGATTTCAAAATATCATAGTAAAAAAGGACAAGAATAATCAGGTCAATCTTTCAAAGAAATATTATATTTGGGGAGAATTTATGCTTTCAGAAATCAAGGTATTTTTAATTATAGTGTTTAAATTAGGATAGTGTGGTATTGCAACTAAGGAACAAACTATACCAACACAAACATTAAGTCCAGGAACAGACTCATTACACTGTGTCACATTTGACCAAGTTAACAGGGTTGTGCAGTGGACAAAAATGTAAGAAAAAAGTAAATAATATTGGTCTATCAGACATTTATGTAGCAATAAAAAAGATAAATCTTAATACTTAGCTATCACCCTATCAACACACACAAAAAAACTGATAACTTATGATAGTAAGTAGAAAGGCGATAATTAGATGCCTCTCGAAAAAAACAAAGAAGAATTGAATAATGATCATAGAATGTTCAGCACATTGTTTTGAAACAATACGTTCACAATAGTTTGTGGGACTAAATGTATTTTGTTAAAGTAAGATCTTATTTTTACTGGAAAACATCAAGAAGATGAAAAGCAACACGTGAAAAAGAGGAGGTATTTGCAATGTATGCTTGACAAAAGATTTATACTATAATATATAAAGAACTACAAATCATTTCAGCTTTACACATGGACCAAATCACAAATACCAAGCATAAAGAAATAAATAAACAAACATACACATGGACAGAATTCCTGAATAGCCATTTCTAAATGAACTACATACACTGTTATGGTCTAAAGGTGAAGTGTACCCCAAAGACTCACGTATTAGGGTCCCATCTCCAGCTTAGCAATGTTCTCAGAAGCTTGGATGATGAGGGCACTAATCTCACCAGTGGATGAATCCACTGATGAGTTCATTATATTAATGTACTTAACAGTTTGGGAGCCCTGGTCAGATGAGGAGAATCACTTAGTGCATGGCTTGGAGGGGTAATCTTGAACCTTACCCCTTCTCTGTCTTTCCTTCTCACTGTTTCCAGGCTGCCATGAGGTGAACAGCTTTTCTCCTTCATGTTGTTTCTTCCTTGAGAGAAGCACACAGCAGACAGAAACCTTTGAAACTGAGCCAAAATTTTTTTTTCCTTAAATTATGTATGTCAGGTATTTTTGTCCCAGTAGCAGAAGAGGTGACTAATACACAATCAATAGTGGAAACACTGCAACTCAGCGGCTTACTGGGGAGCCTCGGACCTGTGAGAGCTCCCTCCCCTGCCCCAAGAAGGCCTGCCCAGACTACTGGTGACTCCATCACAGCTGGGCATCTTGCTGAGGAGCTTCGGTCCTATGAGAGCACCCTTCCCCAGACCAGAGTGGGCTGCCCAGACCACCAGCAACTCCATCACACTGGGCAGCTCTCTAGGGAGCCTCAGACTTTCACCAATACCAAGTAGAGCCAACCATACCCATGTCACTGAGGAAACTTCTGGAGATATTAAGGACACAAGAGCTAACTGCATATACCTAGAAGAAATCGTAAGGACAAACTTTTCCTTGAAAAGCACTGATACTTGTCTTAATGTAACCTCCCACAAACAAAATATAAAATCAACATGGAGAACAAACTAAAAGGGGGAAATATGTATGTGTACAAAGAAAATGACAAGACACAGAAGTAAAACACAACCCCAGACCTCCAGCCCACTCAGAAAAAATCCAGAGAACAAGGACATAGAGGAAATCAGAAGACACCCAACCAAACTCTCAGAAATGAAAGGAACAGAAGGGAAAGAACAGATAGGCGAGGCTATAGAGTACATCAGACTAGAAATAATTGCCCAAGTTAAAAAAGAGATGACAAACATAATGAAAGATGTGCTTAGTGAATTCAGAGTAGACGCATGCACACACACACACACACACACACACACACACACACACTAAAGAGGAGCTTGGAAAAATGATGGGAAACTTGAACATTCAATTTAGTAAAGAAATGGAACCCATGAAACAGATCAAACACATATCCAAGATATCAAAAACTTCCTTGAAAGTATACACAGTAGATTGAATGCAAGCGAACATAGAATCTCAGTCGTAGAAGACAGGTCGGCAATTAATGACAACGAAAAGAAACACCTCTTAAAAATATCTAGAGACTATGAAAAATCACTAAAACAGCTGCAAGATGATGCAAAGAAGAACAATAGAAGAGGGATCAGAGTGAACGAAAAAGCAGTGGACAGTGAGACTCTAAAAAGATTATTTGCAGAAGTAATGAAAGAAAACTTGCCAAGCATGAGAAGAGAACTTGACATACAGATAAGTGAGGCATATAGAACCCCAATTACCCATGGCCAAAATAAATCTACGCCAAGACATATAATAATGAAGATTCCAGAAATTCAACAAAAGAACACAATACTGAAAATTATTGGAGAAAAAAAACAAACCACCTACAAAAGAAAACCCATCAGAATCAGCAGACTTCTCAACTCAAACCCTTAAATAAAGGAGAGCCTGGAACAAAATATTTCAAGCCTTAAAAGAAAACAATCTCCAACCCAGATTGATGTACCTAGCTAAACTATCTTTCAAATTCAGCAATGAAATAAGATACTTCCATGATAAAGAACAACTGAAAAAAATTATGACGTCCAAACCACCTCTACAAAATATTTTGAAGGATATCCTGGAAAATGAAAAAGGAACCTATAATTACAAGAACACTAATAAAAAGAACCCACCAGGTAAGGCAAGCAATTAAACTGAGGTGAAACAGAACTAACAACAGAAAAGATCATTCAATACATAATAGCTGTAAGCATCAATATGAATGGTCTCAACTCACCAATGAAAAGAAAGAGACCAGCAGAATGGATCAAGAAACAAGATCCATCAATATGCTGCATAAAAGAGACACATTTTACCAAAACGAAATTCATAGGCTGAAAATCAAAGAATGGAAAACAATATTGCATGCAAGAGGAACCCAGAAAAAAGCAGGAGTAGCTATCCTAATCTCAAAGTGAACTTCAAACCAAGGGTGATCAAGAAGGACAAAGAAGGTCATTACATACTTCTCAAGGGAAAACTCCAAGAGGAAGAAATTATAATCATTAATATTTACGCACTAAATAATGGTGCATCTAACTACATAAAACAAATGTTAAGGACCATGATAGAACAAATAAACACAAACATAATTATGATGAGAGACTTCAATATACCACTGTCACAAATAGACAATTCAACTAGAAAAAAAATTAACAAAGAAAGAACTGTACCAAATCTGGGAATATATGGTCTTAGTAGATGTCTACAAAGTGTTCCACCCTATGAGAGCAGAATACACATTCTCCTCAGCTGCACATGGGTCATTTTCCAAAACAGACCACATACTGGCTCATAAAGCATACTTAAGTAAATGTAAGGGAACTGAAATTATCCCATGCATACTATCAGACTATAGTACAATGAAACTGGAATTTAATGGCAACAGAAACCAAAAAACCACATAAACACATGGAAACTAAATAACGTCCTTCTGAACAACAGTTGAGTCACATAAGAAATTAAAGAAGAAATTAAGCAATTTATACACTTAAATGATAATGCTGATACAACATACCGGAACCTGTGAGACACAATGAAAGCAGTGCTATGAGGGAAATTTATTGCATTGAACTCCCACATCAGGAAGACAGAATGAGCTCAAAGAAAAAACTTAATGTTGAACTGCAAACATCTAGAAAAAGAAGAACAAATCAAACCCAAAGGTTGTACAAGAGGGGAAATTATTAAGATCAGAGCTGAAGTTAATGCAACTGAGACTAAGAAAACAATACAAAAAAAAATCAATGAATTAAAGAGTTGGCTCTTTGAAAGAATAAATGAAATAGACAAAGCCCTAGCCAATCTTATAAAAAAAAAAAAAAAAAAGGAAAGGAAAGACCCACATCCATGCAATAAAAAATGAAAGGGGTGAAGTCACAACTGACCCAATGGAAATCCAAAGGATCATCAGCACCTATTTAAAGAACTACACTAAAACACGATGGAAAGCATGGAAGAAATGGACAGATTCTTAGAAACATATGAACTACCAAAACTGAATCAAGAAGAGATAAATATTCTAAATAACCCAATATCATAACCCATTGAAATTGAAGAAGTAATTTAAAACCTACCAACAAAGAAAAGCCCAGGTCTTGACAGTTTCATAGCTGAATTCTACAAGAAATTCAGAGATGATCTAATACCACTATTCCTCAAACTCTTTAATGAAATTGAAAAGGAAGCAGTACTTCCAAAATCATTCCTGGAAGCAAGTATTACCCTGATACTAAAACCAGAAAAAGATCCCACCAAAAAAGAGAACTACAGACCGATTTCCCTAATGAACATAGATGCAAAATTTTTCAATAAAATACTAGCAAACAGAATGCAATGGATTATCAAGAAGATTATACACTATGACCAAGTAGGATTCATCCCAGGGATGCAGGGATGGTTCAACATACACAAATCAATAGATGTAATACACCATATCAACAGAATCAAAGACAAAAATCACATGATCATCTCAATAGATGCAGAAAAAGCATTTGATAAAATCTAACACCCACTCATGATAAAAAACACTACAGAAATTAGGAATAGACGGTCTATATCTAAATCTGATAAAAGCCATCTATGACAAACCAAGGGCCAACATCACACTAAATGGTCACAAACTGGAAGCTTTCACACTAAACTCTGGAACAAGTCAAGGATGTCCACTATCACCACTATTATTCACGATAGTTCTAGAAACATTAGATAGAGCAATTAGGCAAGAGAAAGAAATAAAAGGAATAAAGATAGAAAAGGAAGAATTTAAATTATTATTTGTGAGCAAGATGATACTCTACATAGAAAACCCCAAAAATTCCACCAAAAAGCTTGTAGATTTAATAACTAAATTCAGTTGCATAGCTGGATACAAAGTCGACATCCAAATCCAATAGCACTCCTATATACAAATAACAAACTCAGTGAGAAAGAAGTAAGAGAGGATATACCCTTCACAATCACATTTAAAAAAATGAAATACTTAGGAATGTATCTAGCAAGGGTACTAAAAGACCTTTACATCAAAAATGAGAGTTCTCTCAAAAAGGAAATTGAAAGGGATATCAGGAAAGGAAAATATATACCATGTTCCTGGGTAGGAAGAACCAACATAGTGAAAATGGCCATACTTCCTAAATTACTATACAGATTTAATGCAATTCCAATCAAAATGCTATTAACATACTTCACAGAATTAAAAAGGACAATCATGAAATTCATCCGGAACCAGAAGAGAACAAAATAATCCTGGGCAACAGGAGCAAGGCAGGTGGCATCACAATCCCTGACCTGAAACTATACTATAAATCTACTGTGATAAAAACAGCATAGTACTGCCACAAAGACAGACCCAAGGATCAATGAAACAGATTAGAAGATGCAGAAACAACTCCAAACATACTCAAATACCTCATCTTTGACAAAGGAGCCAAAACTCTCACTGGAAGAAAGATAGCCTCTTTGACAAATGGTGTTGGAAAAACTGACTTGCCACACGCCGAAAACTAAAACTTGATACATGTCTCTCACCATGTACTAAACAAAAGTTTAAGTGGGTCAAAGATCTAAACCTTAAAACAGAAACACTAAATCTAATGGAGAATAGAATAGGAAGAACTCTTGAAGTTATAGGGGTAGGAAAAAAAATTATGACCAGAACCCAGACTGCACGGGAAACAATACAAAGAATCAGTGCTTGGGACCACATGCTATTAAAAAGCTTTTGCACAGCAAAAGAAAGCACCAATAGAGCAGGGCAAAACCCCACCAACTGGTAAAAAACTTCCAGCTGTCCCTTAGACAAAGGTCTGACATCTAGAATATACAAATAACTCAAAAACATCAAACCTCCAAAATGTAAAGACCCAATCCAAAAATGGGCATCTTAAATGACTAAACATTTCTCAGATGAAGAAATAAAAATGGCAAATAAATAGTGAAAAAGTATTCAACCTTATTAGTCATTCGAGAGATGCAAATCAAAACAACATTAAGATTCCCCCTTACTCTAGAAGGAAGAGCAATCACCAATAAATAAACCAATACAAATGCTGATGTGGCTGTGGGGAAAAAAGAACTCCCTCCACAGTTCATGGGAATGTAGATTGGCCCAGCCACTGTGGAAAACAGTATGGAGACTCCTCAAAAAACTACAACTAGAGGTTCCATTTGATTCAGCTGTGCCTCTACTGGGCATCATCCCAGAAGAATTAAAATCATTGTACCATAGCAATGAATGCACAACCATGTTTATAACAACACAATTTGTAATAGCTAAGTCTTGGAAACAACCTAAATGCTCAACAACTAATGAATGGCTAAAGAAGATGTGGTTTTTTCTACACAATGGAGTACTGCTTTGCCATAAAAAATGATAAGCTAGAGACATTTGTAGGTAAATGGATGTACCCTGAGAACATACTCTTAAGTGAAATAAATTAGACACTCATGAGTACACATCAAATTGTTTCTCTCATATGAGAAACCATAAGTGTAAATAAAGGCAAAGAGGTGCTATAGATATTATGTAAAAGGAAGATAGTATTCAAAAGAGAGGAGAACTAGAAAGGGGGGAGGGGGAAAAGAAGCAAAGGAAAAAGGAAATAAAGGGAAAAGGGAAAAAATGGAAAAATATAAATAAACCTGCTGTAAATAGCGAAGGGGGGAGCGGAAGGGAGGGGTAGGGAAGAGGGGAGAAAACCAAGGTACATTATATACAGGTACAAAATAATCATGATGAATGTGACCATTATGTATACAATGTACCAGTACATGCTTTTGCTAAAAAAAAAAAAATAGTTGAAACAGCATAAACATCATTAGCTAGCAGGGAAATTAAAATTATATAAACAATCATACGACACTGCACACTAGAATGAATATAATTTTATAATTTAAGGGATTATCATTCCTACAAAGCTCACACGGACCCAAAATCATGGAAAACTGTGACAATACACATGGGCATAAAATTATGTTCGAAACATTCACAGCAATAGAATTTTTAATAACCAAAGATGGAAAAGGATGTGGAAGTGCTAAAAAGTAGAATAGGGAATTGGCATGTGCAACACAGATTAATCATACAAATATAACGGAAATAAGCCAGACTGTGTTGCTGCATTAATATGAACTACACAAATGGAGAAGAGTAACATAATGTGCTCTATATCAAAATGATGGTTACATTAGTAGAGGGTGTAGTAGATAAAGCCAAACAGATGGATGCTATGCTCTTTACGCCCTTTCTCTTCATCCTGAAAGTGGTTAGAACAGGTATATTCACTAGGCAGTGCACCCGAGAATAGAAGGTATTTCTGTCCCTATGTTATCCTTCAATTAATAATGTTCATTTAGAACATGTTGACACTTTTCCTATATAATTTTAACAGAATAGCGATTCTCTTTTATTTTCCTCTTTTTTTTTTTTCAACAGAGACATTTGTACAATGTGTAGTTTAAAAAAATTTTTGAGCAGGGAGGGTTCCAATACTATTCTTCAACTCAACAGAGATATTTGCTGTTTTCACGAGCAAGTTTAATTTTTCTGCTCCATTCTTTTGAAGTAGTTGGATTATTTTAAAATTACTTCCTCAGAACAACAACAACAACAAAAAAAACCCTTCAAAATGAGATTTACTTTATTGCTGAGAGCAGTGTGAAATTAACAGTGAAAAGCAATTGGTTTTTCTGTTGGAGATTCTACTCTGAGATAGTAAGACAACAGAATTCCAAACTTTTTAAAATTTTATTTAATGGTACATTTTAGGTACATATAGTGATAAGGTTCATCATAGGATATATGTACCGGTACATAATATATCTTTATATGCTGCTTTTTTATCCTCGTTCCCCTCCCCTCTCCTTACCCCCTCCTCCCTCCTTATTTACAAAAGCTGTTTCCATTTATTCTTTCATTCCTTAATTCTCTTGTCCCTCCATTCCTTTCCCCCTCCCTCTCCTTTGATCCCCTTCCCATATGAACAGTTTCTTCTCTTTCCCAATAAAATACATTTTAGTCTTTATTTACACTTTCAGTTTCTCACACCAGAGAAACAATGTGGTATTTAAACATAAGTGCCCGATTTATTTAGTGGTCTCAAGAGTCATCCATTTACCTAGAAATATCTCAAGCTTATCATTCTTTACTTACTCTTTATGGCAGAGTAGTACTCCATTGTATTAAAAAATTCTTTATCCATTCTTCAGCTAATGGGCATCTGGGCTGTTTCCAAGATTTGACTATTACAAACTGTGCCACTATAAACATGGGTGTGCATATATCACTGCGGTACAATGCTTTTAATTCTTTTGGGAAGATACCAAGAAGGGGAATAGCTGGGTCAAATGGAACCTCTAGTCCCAATTTTTTGAAGAATCTTCACGCTGATTTCCATAGCGGATGCACCAGTTTACACTCCCACCAGCAGTGGAGAAGAGTTCCTTTTTCCTCCACAGCCCCTCCAGCATTTGTTATTGGCTGATTTGTGAGGATAGCCAGATTCATTATAGAATATATGTAGGTAGAAATTTATATTCATGTTTTTATCCCATGGAAAATAAAGTAATTTAAAAATGACAATTCTTTGGAAGTGAAGTTCTTCACTTCCAAATTAGCTTATAAAATCAACCTGAGAGAGCAGTTGTCTCTATAAGACCCTGATTTTCATTTATCTTGGGTAACAACTAAATATATTACACTGATTAAATCCCTGGTGGCATAATAAAATTATATTCCTAAAGTTGCCTTAGTCTCCAGAGCCCAAAAGAATTACCAGCCTCATGAACTATTTCTCTGATGTGCTGGTGTACTGACACAAATATCTTCCTCTAGAATGACTCCTGTTTGCCTTCTTCTTGGGAAAGCGAGCTGTAAGGTAGCTCCCTCTCTGGTCCACATGTAAATTCTGTGCTCTCAGATGCACTGTCTGGCTTCTTCAGTGTTGGACTAGGATTTGTATTACACAAATCATAATGTAGATATTTTTTGTACTGTGCTAATGTTTTGTTTGTTTTATTTTTTACTATTTTTATTTCTTCATTTTTTCTTTCAAAATTTCATGTGTATTAGTATATGTTCATAGTGCATAATAATTACATTCATCATGGTGAGTTGGTACATATATGTAACACATTTTAATTCTTTTTATGTCTCTTTCCTCCCCCTCACTCTTCCTCCTTTCATCTTTTAGTCTCCTTCTCTTTTCCAAAAGATCTATCTCTCTTTCTATCCTATTATCTATATTTTATTCTGTTCCTTAATTTATTACTACTTCTGAATTTTCACATAAAAAAATCATGCTTGTGTGTCTGATTTCTCATTTAACACTATAGTCTTAATGTGCATCCATTTTCCTGCAAATGACCCAAATTTATCCTTCTTTATAGCAGAGTACTACTCCATTATGTATAAATACCATATTTTCATCATCTATTCATCTGTTGATGGACATAAAGTCTGCTTCCAATATTTAGTGCTGCTAACAAACATGCCAGTATAAATTGTGTTGCTATAAACATGTTACACATGTATCCTGGTAATATGATATCTTTAACTCTTTGGAGAAGGTATCTAAAAGTAGAATAGTTCTATTTTTAGTTTTTTCAGAAACTTCTATATGGATTTCCATAGAGGATGTACTAGTTTACAACCCTACCAACCATGTACAAGTCTTCCTTTTTTCCTGAAGCCTTACCAGCTTTGGGTATATTTTAAACTCTAGATGGCACCCATTCTTTCTAGAGTTAGACTGAATCTCAGTGTTGGATTAATCTGCATTTCTCTAATGTTGAACATTTTTCCTATATATATAGTTTACATTTTTATCAAGCAGAAAGCAGGAAGGAATAGTCTCCGTTCAATTTTTTTCCCATGAACTATGACAAGTTACAAGTTTATAAGTTGCTTCTCAAATCAGCATGTTCAATGCAGAGAGACACATTCCACCCCACCCTGACCCCTCTGCCGAACTGCCTGCTTCACTCCTGTAGCATTCGGGAAACACTCTGCCCCTAGTGACGTACTGCATCAAACTCCAGTTGCGGAGCTCCACACTTACTTTCCAGGTTTCCTTCACCTTCAAAAATTTGGGCTTTTATGTCCAACCAACAACATGTTATAAAACCATCTTTGTTAAGGATTTGCTTTCTAGAGAACTCAAGAGTAGACAGCATCACAATCCATAGTCCTTTATCACTGGGAATTCAACCCAACAAAGGGAACAGAAATATTTCCTGGGCAACTATCATCTTTATATTTTTTAAATTACAAAGTAAATGTTATTTTACAATGAACATATGTGTGGGGGTTGGGAACAAGAGAGGGAAAGAGAGAGTCTGTTGTGATTCTTCAGAGCTACATCTATTTTGAATTACATTTTACAAAGACATGACTTAGTAATACATTGATATAGAAAATGGACTAGGTGCACCTTCAGGAAACAGATATTGCATCTTCTGAAACTGATATATAAAGTTCACATTCTTTTAATTCTATACCAATTGTAACTATGTAGGGAAAGCTACATTTTCATCCCAAAGAATTATTGTTGAGTTCAATTCTGCATCTAAGGAAAAGAACTGAAGTAATGCTGTGTATTAGTTACTTTTCTAGAGTCAATGGTTTGCAAGAGAGCAGATTTAATACAGGATATTTACAAGTTACAACATTCACCCACAAGCCAAATTCAGTAGCATGCTGAATATCCATCTATACACTGGAGACCTGAAAGATGCAATCAAGGGCTGGAAGCCCACGGCACTGTCCCATGTACATCTATGTCTGCACTAGAAGGCTGAAGAAATCTATACTGGAACCAGGATACGATATTCACAGCAGAGATGAAGACCAGAATCCCCCCTGAAGCAAACGGCAGCCATCCTCAAGGACAGCAAGGCCTCCAAGCTCTTTCTGCAACAAAAACTGTCAAATTCCCTTCAGGAGGACCAGCCACAAAAGAGCTTCTACTGGGAAACAGCTGGCACCCATCTTCTGCTCTTGTTCTCCTTTATGTTGTGTGGGCAACAATCTTCAGGTGGATTCTCTACACCCAGAACCACACCAACTCAGTCCAGCTGGGCATTCTGCCTCAAGTTGCCCACAATAAGTCTACTTATTAATATGCTGGAAGGAAACAATATCTCTCGAATCACCTGCATTCTGTAGGCTAAATAAACTCATGATACTCAGAGTTTAACTGATTACCTAATTTCTTTTCTTTTGCAGTTATTTCATTGCCAACAATCCCACAATTGGAAATAACCTATAATGTGTGCATATTCCAAGTGCACTAAAGTGAAAAATAAAAATTAGCTTTATTATGAGAAATCTTTACACAGGAGTGTATACATCAAAACTGTATTTTGTTGTTTCTCAGTGTATACTCTAATTGTTTCATACTATTAGATGTGAAGATCACATGATTTTTATTTTCATATACAAGTAATTAACTTAAATCTGTAAGCCACAGACATAAAATGTCAATGTATGGTCATTAATGTATGGTCATTAAATTCCAGGACATTCTAATTTCTGGGGATATAGCCACAGATATTTCTAAACGGATCTCCTATGCAACTTACTATCAAACAGGAGAAAACATGCAATTCAACGGCAAAGATGTAAACAGTTTAATAAGTAAACAAAGTAATTGAAGGTATAACACGATGCTGTTACAGGGTTTGAGAGGCACATGACATTATTTCAGCAGGTTAATTTGTATGAGAAAGGGAAGGAAGAAGGGAACCAAAAAATCAAATGGAAATCAAATATAAAACCTCTTGTGCAGAAATGAACAGGAAGATTTCTAGGATACCCATGAATATGAAATACATGTGAACAGGTCAGTGTAATAAAGACCCAGGTAAATGTGTTACCTTTGCTCACAGCTGAGACATTGTGGAGTCAAATTCCCACCTGTTAGTGTATTCTAGAATACTAGGATGAGCAGTGAAACTCAGGGATAGTTTTGTCACACTATACTTTCACACACAGACATAGTAAGGGACACAAAACACACACAATGAATCTAAGGGAAATGGGTGACCTCTCAGGTGAAGCAGAAGATAATTCGTAGTCAGCAGAAAAGAATATTAATCCTTTAACTCCCTAGCACACCCCTTTCTCCTGCCTCAGATGTTATCTCTCTCACTCTTTATGCCTCTATTTAATCCTTGGTATATATCAGGGTATAATCTGAAGCCACAGGGAGGACATGTGGTTAATAGCGAACCACAACAGCACATTCACTCATTCTGAGGAAAAGCAAATAAGATAAAAAGAACTTATATGATTTAACGAGAAATCCAATTACTGCCTGTGTTTTGTTTCTGTAAGTCCTGCTGGAACATCATAGCGAGCCCCAGGCATTTTGCTTGGATTTTTGAATTGTTACTTACTATGCAAAGGCAACTGAGATAACTTCTGTGATTGTTATTATGATAATTTCCTTCTAACACCTCATTTTTATTTAGGTTTAACATAGCTCACAATAGCCCTTGCATTGCTCTTGTCATACTCAGGCTTTGGAGAGTAGGTACAGACCATGGTGGGAAGAAGAATGAAGGGAACAGAGAGCAGTCATGTTTGATGATGTCCTTACCATCTACTGTCTTCCCAAAAGTGCTTTCAAATAACTGAGCACAAGGAGGATCAAACGGAGGACAAAGTTCCTTTCTCATAATCTACCTGGACAGTGAGCTATAATACAATTAACAATAAAACATGAAGAGAACTAAAAAAAGTTACATTGCATTTTATCTGCTTTACTTATCCTGTCTTAGTCTGTTAGTATAATAAATACCTGAGACAGTCAGCTTATAAAGGAAAATGGCTGATTTTGGTTCAGTGTTTGGAAATTTCCTCCCAAATCTGGCCCTGTTGTTTCTAAGCCTGTGACAAGGAGGCAGATCCTAGCAGCAACACAGGGCAAGCCATTTACCTCCTGGCCTGGACACAGAAGCAGAGGAGGGCCTGCATCCCAGGACCTCCTTCAAGGGTGTGGCCAGATGTCCAGAAGCCACTAGGCTCCTTTTCCTCAAGGTTCTACACCCCCACAGCTTGAAGACCATAGTTTCAGCACATACACCCCATATTATACACACCACAGCATCCGGCCAACAGGACAAAGGTCTCTAGTCCACCTCACAGAGCAAAATGCATCTTGTCCATCCTCAAGAGTTCCCTTAACAGGTCCAGCATTTCTCAAAAGTTCACATTCAAAATAGAAAACACAGAAATATACTTTGTGGAGATAAGAGTGGAGTATCAGGATGGGAAGAAACGGAGGGAGGGAGAAAAAGGAGAAGTAAAATGAATCAAAATGCAATCTGCATATGTACCGATAACACACAATAAATATATTCATTACATATCAGAAATATATACTAATATTTTAAAATATATAATAAAAACAATTTTTAAATATCATTTCAGACTCAAACTCAGCGCTTAGACTCTACAAAAATCAAAAGTAACGTACTTCCAAGATACAGTGGCACAAGATAAGTATTCCTAATCTAAAAGGAAGAAGAAATAAGAAAAAAAATAAAGATGGACAAGTAAGACTGAAATCCAATAGGGAAAATATTAAATTCTGTCTCCACAGTCAGACATCCAGGACACACTGGTGGTATTTGAGCCTGCCAGGGCTGGGGCAGCCGAGCTTCTGTGGCCTTGCTGCTCACAGCCCACGTAGCCAGTCCTGGGCTGACACAGTGTGCTGCTTTTAGCTTCCCTCAGCAGGCTTCCCATATCTTGGCATCTGTAACTACCTGACATGTCCACTGTAATAATGTCCACTGCACTCTCACAGCTCCACCATCACCCTGTCAGTGGCTGTATGCAGGGATTTCAACCCTGCCATATACTGTTTAGCCTCCTGGGAGTCCTTTGAAATTTTGATGGAAGCCTCCATGGTCCCACCCCGGTATACACACATTTCTTTATCCTGTCTAAAATGTAAAATACCTTCCACTAACTGTCCAAATATTTAATATTAAAGATCATTTAAGAGCAAAGACTAAATATTATTATATAGTCTTGTTGTCTAAGTGTAAACCTAGAGCACTGAATTAGTTCAACAAGTATTTGTTGAATCAATAAATTAATTTCTCCTACCCATTGCTGCTCCGCTGTGAAAAAGGAAAGTACCAGGGAGCAAACTGGTTTAGCTCATTTGAAGCACGTCACAGGTCAACTTACTTTCTTTCTCAGATTTAGTTGGTCAGTCTTGATTTCCTTAAGGTTTGGGGGTGGTAATCAGAGAATAGTGGTGATATAAGGTATATATATGACCACCTAATGACAGCCAATTGTCCAAAGGCCGTGAATATAATGTCCAGCAGCAAGACCTAGAGTTTTCATGTAGTCAAAATTTTAATAAAAGAATACAAAAACATTCCAGTGATCAGAATTTTCAGAGCTTTTTTTCCCAGAGGTGAGGATTTTTAAGAGAGGTTGGAAAATTCATAAATCTTCCTATGATAATCAATTGGTATTACTTAAGGGAAAGTAAAACTCAGAAATGTAATGTATAAATACATATATGAGATAAATGATACTTAATAATTTACAAAGTACAAATATTTATAATTTGTTTGAACATCTAAACAGAAAGAGAGAAAAAAAATAAGAAAGGCCACCATCCACAGTAATACAGCCCTTAGTAGTTCTTACACAATCTTCTTTAAAAATTAGAATCTTCGAAATAGCAACTTTTGTTGACTCTAGTCCAATTTTCTAAGTCACATCAAATAAGTAATTTTCTCTTTTACTTTACTATGTATCAACTCTCAGAGATGTCATCAGACTCGGCTTTTAGTACTCTTCATGGAGGAATTTTCAAGTTATATTACCATCTTCATTTGTCAATATCTCACATGATTATAGTGTTCTTGGAAAGTTGGATAAAAAGGATTTGGTTATCCTCATGTATAGCACAGTAATTGTTTGATAATATCATCAATTTATTAAGCTTAGTACTGTTAAATGGTGTTTCCTATACCAGGGATACATTTATTATGATTGAGATAGATCCAGTTTATCCTTGAAATTTATTCTAACAGTGCACTGAAACATAATAGTGCCATGAAACTCTGGCTTCAAGCATCTCCAGAAAAAATTATCACTTTGTCATATGAAAGTTGGTCTGATGTACATATATGATTTTCCCCATTATTTTGTGCTACAGTATTTCCGCACATCTAGTATCTGTAAAAATTCTCGGGCTGGGGATTTATCTCAGTGCTTAGAGTGTTTGCCTCGCAAGCATGAGGCCCTGAGTTTGATTCCCGGTACAAAAAAAAAAAAAAAATTCTCAACACATTGTGGAAATTTAAAAAAGTAGGGGGCACAGTGTGGAGGGTATTAGCATAGATGAAGAGGAAGATCTGTGATTATAATCAATGAAGTGACTGCCCCAGCAATCGAAAACTGTAGCAGGTATTCACTGGTGAGTTTTAAATTTAGCTGGCATGATTGTTTCTTGCTACATTATCACAGTGCTTTTTGATAAAGGCGGAGAATTCTCATATTATAGAGTCCCTAGATGGTTTGATATCCTTTTTGAGGAGTGAGAAAAATTTGTTTGTTTCCTATACACAGACAACACTAACATGCGCCCCATCATTTTCCTGCACTACGGGTACAGGAACTCATTTTTCCCCTAAAACTGAAAATGCATTTTGTCCTTACAATTGCTTATAGAAAACACACTTTTGTTTCAACTGACATATTCCTCAATTCTCATCTGCCCAATTCTAAAAAATTTCCAAGTTTCTACATATCCATAAGGAACAAAAGTTATTTCGAGTAAGTACAAAGAGATATAAAACATTTTCAGTGTCTATCCATCCAGTCGTCAACTGATTCTGCCAGACCTGATCTCAATCCTATCAGAACAGTATTTTAGGACCCATGCTTTACTTCCTTCTCAAATTTTACCTTTTGGGAGACATAGTTAAACATGGAAAGGCTGAAATGTCATGCCATGTAACATGTTAAATTTTACTATATGTTAAAGCGAACAACACTATATGTGTCCAGAAGTGGTGCTTTTGGAAGACAACTGGATCATTCATCATGCACTGATGAGTTCCTTGCTGAATGTGCTTTTGTGCAATGGAGCTAGTCTCAAAGATCAGGTCGCTGGGACTATATCTCCCTCCGTGGCTCTTCCCTTTCCTCTCCATGCCGGGCTGCCACGGGGTGCGCAGCCATCCTCCTCACGGGCCCTTCCACCATGCCCTTTCAGCCTTAGAGCCAGCCAACTGTAGATCAAAACTGTGAGCCAAGATAAGCCTCTCTTCTTTTAAGTTGTGGATGTCGTGTATTTTGCCCCAGAAGTGGAAAAGTGACTAAGACACCATACTTACATAGTAAAGAGATTCCATAAGAAAACACAGTGTCATTTGAAAATCATCCCAAACCTATGCTTATCTACCCAATGTTATATCAATTGCAGAAATTCCTCTCAGTTATGGTAGTAAGGGAATTCAGTATATCTCTCTTTTCTGGAGTCACATGTTCTATTTGATAGCACTCCAGGGCATATTCTGAATATTTGAAATTACTGTCGCCAATTCTAATGTCTCACTTCTGAGAACTCAAATTGTATTCCTCCTCATATAGGTACAAGTGGACTCCTGATCCTCTTTTAAAAAGTAAAGCCCGTCTATTAAAAACCATGAATACTTATAAATGAGTGGGTATAATATTTTCAAAAGTGATTTAACTATCAAAAAGAGACGGAAGAAAATAATATAATTTCTTCAATATTGTATATAATTTTTCCAATTAATTTTTGTAATGAAGATTGCTAACCTGATACTAAAATAATCTAAAAATCACATTAATATCTGGCTACTAATATTATAATCAATTTTCTCATACATTCTATTAACTACCATACCTAAGCTTCAAGTCACTGTAAAAGTTGATTTGTATAACATAAATGTCCTAATATAAAATACTGATAAGAACACTAGATAGGACCTGAGAAAAAATCTGGTAGAATATCTTAGGAAGTTGAGAAGATGCCCCAGATTGAATCTTCTGTACTTATGAAAAGTATTTATGAGCTTTTAAAAGTTGGCTGCTGTGCACTTCTCTTGATATAGGATTTCAAATACAAAAAACCAAAAATAAGTAATTCATTATTATATCTGGATAGGTAAAAGGACTTATTATTCTTTAGAAGAAAGTGATTTATTTTATTCTATCTTTGCAAACCAGAGGTGGTGCTCTACAAACAACAATAAGAGCTCTTGAATTTTGTACAAAATATTTCAGAATTATATTATGGATCTTTTATTATCTCAACTAATTTATAAGCAACCGGAGGGGATGAGATAGGCTTGTCTGCTAAGCTCGTCTTGCCTCCCACAACCAGTTTCAACTAGCTAACAAAAAAAGACATGGAAACATGCTATTTCAGTTGAAGTGGGCAGAATGAAGACCTGCATTTCCTTTTCAATATTAAATCTCATTATACCTGTTTGTCTGAACTTTTCATAAGATTCAGGCTTCCCAATCTTGCTATCTGCAAAATACTGAAAATAGTTACATAGGACTTGACCAAATAGAACCTTTTTGTTGAGATTTCCTTGCTCTAAAGTACACAGAAATGATAATTTTTGTTCTGAATAGTAAGGAAATACCTGCACTAGATGATTTTTTGAAGTCCTCCCAGTACCATGAAAAGAATGTCAAGTTTCTGTCAGTGTTAGAAACATACAGCAACTTTTTCATTAAATACACAGTTGACTAATCAAAACAACTGATTTCCTGATTATGTCAAAAAATAAAACTGATGGTCCTTACATAATCAAGTATGGGGTCACACAGTACAGTCTTCTAAGAGGTCCTACTGTCTCTCCTAACTACTATCTATACGAATTTAGGCATAGTGTACAGCAGTGACCAGATCATGCACTTTGCTTATCTGAATATCTTTTCCTACCTCTTTAGACCTGTTCATGATATTGTGGTTCAGTCAGACACCTAAACAAAACAACAGTATAAAGCAGTAAGATATGCACAGTAGAGTAATAACAAAAACTTTCTTAAACAATGAGTTTTTCCTCCAGTCGTTAGGCAGGCTTACATTTTCACAGATGTTAAGCAGCAACGTTTTATACTGGCTTTCATATAGAGCCACTGGTTAGTCATCTGCATTCCCTTTTTCTCAAATTTTGTTGCATTAGGCATTGGATTACTTTGCATTTAATTGCTTTTTTCTATTTATTTTAGACATGGCTGGTGGGAGTAGAGAACAAGAAAATGGAATTAACAGTGATTATCTTCCAAGATGCTGGAAACATCTAAAAACTGGCAAATTCTCCTGGGTGTAACATATTATTCAATATTAAGAAGCGAAAACATGTAAGAGGGTTTATGAATAAGAGGGAGAATTAATATCTCTTCAGTGAAGATGATGCTCCCATTGGCAAGTTTGCTCTTAAGTACTGAGACTAACCCTACTGATGAAAAGAAACAGAAATATATACAAGCTCACTTCAGTAAGGAAGAATTTATTGTAAGATTATACTTGCAGTGGCAAATCTTATAGGAAGAGCATATAGTTTGTATAAGAGAAGAAACTTCAAGAGGGTAAAAACCCTTACTTTTCAAGCACTGCAAGATGTCTTGTCCATATTTTTCTCTGCAGATTTGCTAAAGTTCTCACTTGTATATCTGTTGGCTTTCTTATGATTTATATTTTCACAGTCATCAAGAATTGCCCAATTTTTAAGGCTACTGACTTTTCATCTCTATTGATTACAATTATTCAGCAACCTCTCAGACATTTAATCTTAACACAAGAATTGAGTTGAGGAAATTTACCTTTAATTTACTTGTTCTTTGCTCCCCCCCCCCCCCCCGGCACTAAACACTGGTCAGCTTATAGGGAACTAGCTCGAGGTAATTATACACTTTTTCTAATAAGTCACAGTTTGGTGACTATAGCCAGTATACAAGATGATTTTTCCACTTTTGTGAGATTACAGTTTGGCAAATATTATATTTTGTTAATTGAGAATAGAGAGGGCATGTATCAAAAAACAAGTATTTGTCTAGTTTATGTTAAAAAATGATTATTAAAGGAATATGGTTGACCATGGGAATAGATCAAAGCTATAATCCAAAGAATTTATAATGAAATTTATACAGAGACTTAAAGGAAAACATATTTAGAGTAATTTACACAATTTTGGTTTTGTTTACTATTTACGCAGCAGTATCATTCATTGAAATAAAGAATATCCCAAAATGAATATTTTTTGAGATGAGGTCAATTTGAGAATGCTGATTTTTCATCACAGTAATATACTGAAGGATGTCCATTAAGCAATTTCATATAATATATCTGGATCTGATACAGAAATCTGGGCTAAAAGTAATAATTTTATAAATGATCAGCCTATAAAAGTGAGGTTAAATTTTAAAAACCAGGCATAATTTGAAGACCCATATAAATTAAGCAATGAGCCAGAAGATGAAGAGCCACCAAGACAAGCAAATGTCAAGACTGAAAGAATTGCAGGGAGATCAGCACAATGGGAGAATGGAGGCATCCAGCACTCACCTGTTCCTCCGAAAGAATAACAAAAGCCACAGGTGCATAGCTACACATTGAGATGAGTGACCATGAGAGAACACTGAAATGCAATGGTGCAAAAGTGGAAGTCTAAAATCTAGAGACCTGAAAACAGCAGCATGGCATGAGCATCAAAATAAACTGTCTCCTGCAGCTGCACTGCCGGGGAAGGGGTAGTCTTTCCTCTGCTAGGATAAAGTTGAAAGAGAAAGTGCTAACAAACACTTATCAGTGCAGATGCCGACAACCTACCATTGGCAAGTTTTGTAGTCCTTGCAGGCTTGCAGCCTAAGTGGATAACAAGTCTGAATTCTGCACAACACTCTGGCTTTGGAAAAATACACACCATCTTCCAGTGAACCAGGTTGCTGTAGAAAGGAACCATCTTGAGGAGGGACCCGCTGTCTGAATTGGAACTGCCAAGGGGGTCAGAAATGCCCGTTTGTCTGTATATCTGAAACCCCACAGATGCTTCAGTGCACTGGATCATAGGGCAGCTGCCTCATGAGGCTCAGAGGAATGACAGTGACAGAAACCGACAGAGAATTCCATTTAGTGGACAATGAGTGTTTTGACATGGTGAGAAACAAAGGACAATGTCATCAAGAACAGGGCATCTGGGAGCCTACCTCTCCTCGGGACAGTTCCAGTTGCCTATGATTTTCTCCTGGTTGCCAAGACTGAGGGTGGTTACACAGATTCCGACATAACTTTCCTAACACCACACAGAGATGCTTGTCACTAACAAGGCAGAAAAAGAACTCTGGGTTTCCACCACCTCCTTCTCCACAATGGCATTCAGAGAGTAGTTTTCAGCAATGCAACATATCCAACTGTGGCCTTGGCATTGGAGCACGTAGCCCAAGAAAGTCTAAAGAAAAATTCTTTCAGAAGCAGACTGCTTTGTGTTCTTGCTTGCTCTTGTGACCACCTCAGCCCACAGGAATTTTGCATGGCTCCAGTTATGACGCATTTCTGCACAAACTCTGGGAGAAACTACAGATTAAAAAGAAAAAAAAAAATTCTGGGCAGAAAAGCCTCTAGCCTGTGCCACATCCTCAGGTGTACACAATTGGTGTGGACTTTATAGTGTCTCTGCTCAGTAAGCAGTGAAGAGGAATACAATATAACAAGTCTGCTGACAAGTCCATGCACCCAGGATCTATTCCCTTCAACTAGACCTCACTTCCAGTTTCTAGTGCTGCCCCTTAATGCCATAAAGCTGTGATTTTCCATCAATGAATCAATGTGTGGATGAAGTTAGAACCTTCATGCTCCAGCCACTTTGACAGCTCATCAGCTGGCAATAAAGGCTTCAGCAAAAAGAGCATTTGGAGGGATGTTTGAATGACAAGCGTAATAGCCATTCCCTACAAGTGCAAAACTCAAAATAGGAACACAAGAATTACAAAAAAAAAAAAAAGTAATATGACACCTCCTAAAGATCATAACTCTCTAGTAACAGATTTCAAATGTACTGAATTGGGTGAAATGTCTAATATAGGATTAAAAAGAACACTTGTTTAAAAAAATCAGTGAGATCCAAGTGAATACAGATAATTGAATAAAATTAAAATGACAATGCAGATTTTGACAGGAATTCAGCAAAGAGATAGAAAGTTTTAAAAAGAACCAATCAGGAATCTTAGAAATTAGGGCAATAAGTCAAATTAAAAATTCAGCTGTAAACTTCAACAGCTATCTAGGTCAAGCTGAAGAAAGAATATCAGAGCCTCAAGGCAGGTTTTCCAAATATCTATTTCAGACAGAAATAGAGAAAATGAAGGCAGGACTGAATGATGAGAGCATACAACATCGTTAAGACATCATTAAATGATTAAGTGTCTCTATAATTACCACATATGAAAGGGAAGAAATAGTGGTTTAGACCAGTGGTGGCAAACCTGCAGCACATGTGCCACAGTGAACTCTATGTATCACTGAAAGCTCTAAAAGGTTTGGTATCACTTTTTAGACCACAGAAAACTGATTTAAAGAAACAACAGCACAAAACTTTCCAAATACAGGGACATCTAGGGAAAAGAGGCCTAAAGAAACCAAGAAGGCCAGGACTAGAAAAGATCCCTACAATGACACATTACGATTAAAACTTAAAGGTACAATACAAAGAAAGAACTTTAAAATCTGCAAAAGAAATGTGCCTAATCACATTTAAGGACAACCCTTTAGACTAATAGCATATTTCTTAGTAGAAACTCTGCAGGACAGGAGGGAATGGAATGAAGTGTTACAAGTTTTGCAACACTTCCAACCAGGATTACTGTATCTAGCAAGACTATCCTTCAGAATGAGGCCAGCCTTACACTGTTACCAAAACCTGGCAAAGACAAAACAAATCACATGGTTTCTCTTTTATGAGAAACCCTAAACATAAATAAAGAGAAAAATAAAAATAGTATGGAATGGAGATCTAGATGTTTTGCAAAAAGGAAAGGGACCAAGAGATGGAGAGGGAGGGAAAGTGAACCAGATGCATAAAGAATTAAGATGTATTATGCACACGAACACACTTTCCATGAGCAATGTAATCATATGAACTGCACTTATGTTCTAATAAAAATAAAATGCACTGGATGTGGCCTCACCCTTTCCTCTTAATTTCCAGTCCTCTCTCCAGGCTAGCACCAGTAATGGTTGGGGCCCTGCCCTCAGGCTCCATTTTTAATAAGTTTTTAGTATTTTTGTCAATGTGAAGAATTGAGCTGTTGGGTTTTTGTATATTATTTATATAGAGACCCCAGAGCTGTTGGACCCAATACACAGACCTTCTTTGCAAAAATAAATAAATAAATAAATAAAATAAAAATAAAAATTAAAAGACAAATAATTCACTTCAATGAATTCAGAAAATCACTTCATAAAATTCACCATCCTAAAAAATTTTTTAAAAAATCACCATTCTGTTCATTTTTAAAGCCCTGAACAAATTTTGAATAGAAGGATCACAATTCATGATAAAGGCTATGTATAACAAATTGATTGCTGACACCATACTGAATAGAAAAAAACTGACAGCATTTCCTCTAAACTAAGACCAGAAACAATACAAAGATGCTCATTCTCACAACTCTTACTAGTACAGTACTAGAAATTTTAGGCAGAGTAATTAGGCAAGAGATGAACTAAGAAGGGAAACAAACAGGAAAGGGTCATTGCCACTCTCCTGTGACTAGGACAGAATACTCCACACCTACAATTTAGAGGAAGAGATGTTTATTCTGGTTCACAGTTTCATTCCATGATCACCTGCCTCCAATGCAGGAACAGTATGGCAGAGAAGGTGGAAGAAAAGGTGCTCCAATCCATGGTGGCTAGGAAGCAGAGAGAAGATGAGCCAGGGACAAGAATACATACACCCTTCCAGGACACAGCCCCAGTGATCCAGCTCTACATAGTTTCTACCCACTAACAGTACATTCAGGTACTGAACAGATGAATCCACAGATGACTGTGGAAGCATAATAAGCACTCCTCTTCATACACGTGAGCCTTTGGGAGATACTTTAGATAGAAACTCCAAAGAATAAAAAAAATTCAAATTACTCCTGTTTACAGATGATGTGATTTGTTCCACGGGGGGGGGAACCTAAAGATTTTCTAATAATCAAACGAAAGTTACTCAAACTGATAAATGAATTTAGTAATATAGGATACAATTTCAACCTACAAAAATCAGTAGCTTTTCTACACGAATAATGAACTTGCTGAGAAAAAAATCATGAAACAATCTCACAATGATACACCAAAAAGTAAAATATCTAGGATTAAACCGACCTAATAAAATGGGAGTCTCTACAATGAACCTTTTACACACTGAAGAAAGAAACTGAAGAGCACACTAAAACATCTCATGTTTGTGGATTAGTAAAATTAATATAATTAAAATGTGCATAATACAAAAACTATCTACAGATGAATAGCAATCCCAACAAACACACCAATGACAATCTTCACAGAATTAGAACAAAATACTTAAATTGATATGGATGTACAGAAGCCTTAAAAAGCCAAAATAAGTTCTTGCAAAAAGAACAAAGTGGGAAGCATCACAATATCAGATTTCAATACATACTACAGAGAACAGCAACAGAAACAACCTGGTTTTGGGATTAAAAAAGAGACATACCAGTCAAAGGAATAAAATAGAGAACCCAGAAACACACACACTTATCTGCAACCATTTCTTGACAAAGGTGCCAAAACATACACAAGAAAGGATAGCTCTTTAAACTAATGGCTTTGGGAAAGTGAGATCTACATGTAGATTTAACCCCTATTGCTCACTCTGTGCGGATAACAACTCAAAATGGATGTAAGACCTCAACATAAGACATTAAACTCTGATACTGAGGGAAAAAAAAAAAAAAACATAGGGGAAGCACTTCAAGTATTGCCACAAGCAATGAAAGCAAAAATGGACAGATGGGATTATATCAAACTGAAAAACTTCTGGACAACCAAGGCAACACCACAGCATGAAGAGACATCCCACAGAACAGGAGAACATATTTGCCAGCTATGTCCCTTTCAGAGAATTAATATCCAGAACATATGAATAACTCTAAAAATTTTCAAAACAGGAAAAAGTACTCCAAGTTAAAAAAAAAAAGGCAAAAGATCTGAATAGACATTTCTCAGAAGAAGAAATTTCAGTGCCAAATAAATATATGAAAAAAAGTGCTCAACACCATTAGTCATGGAACTGGAAGATGTCATGTTAAGTACAAGGCAGGCACAGGAAGACAATTATTGAATGTTCTCTCACGTATGTGGAAACTAAAAATGAAATCAACATGAAAGCAGAAGACAGGTTAATAGACAATGGGCAGTATATTGGTGGGGCAGGCGGTGGGCCAGGATAAAAGAATGGATGGGCATTATCAATGCATGATGCATGAATGGAAGAAAATACAATAATGAATCCCACTATTTTGTATCATGTGTGTTAAAAATAAGTAAAATTTTAAGAAGACTGGCAAAAATTGGAACTCAAAAATATTGAGAATGAGCAACAACAGTTATGCAGACAAACAGAAAATGAAGAGATTAAGTTGACTGCAATATTTAAGGTTCCGTGTTGCATAAAATGGAGAAACAGCACTGGCTTTTCACCAATGAAAGCGAGTGCGCCACATTCTAGACACCTATAGCTTTCAGTTCCGGCACTCCAGAGCTGGCTGACACGGTTGTTCTTGACATCTCCAAGCTCAGGGTCTTTCTAGTTCTGTGTTCTGTAAAAATTGGGTAGTAAGGCGAAGGAATGAAAATAATCAAAGTGTATTTTATGCATGTGCAAATATGCCAAAACAAATTCTATTATTCTGTTTAACTGCTATGCACTGTGCTGGGCAAACATTTTTTTTTTTAATTTTTATTACTATATATTTGCAGTACATAATGATTGTACTGAATTGGTACAGAATTGGTACAGCTACATAACACATTTCAATTATTTTAACCCCCTTCCCTCCACCCTCTTTTTATTTAGCAAGCATGAGATTCATTTATTTATAAGACCTTATAAAGTTAATTATCATATATGCAAATTTAAAAACAAACTAACAGTCCAGAAAACATTGTCCATGCTGGATTATAATAACTTCTTTACTCTATCTTTTTCTCTTATCAATTACCTTTTATTTTGTACTTTATATAAACACTAAATTTTTCATGTAAGAGAAACCATGAATTATTTAAATTTGTGTGTTTGAGTTACTTCACTTAATATTATGGTCTCAAAGTGCACCCATTTTCCCACAAATGACTTAAATTTATCCTTCTTTATAGCAGACTAGTAGTCCACTGTGTAGAAATGTATTTTCTTTATCCTTTTATCTGCTAATGAACTTATAGGCCACATCCAAGATTTAGCTGTTATGAATTATGCTGCTGTAAACATGGTTATGCATGTATCATCGTAATATGTCTTTGACACTTTCAGGAAGATACCTAGAAGGAAAATACCTGGGTCAAATGGAATTTCTAATTTTTGTGTTGAGTAATGTCATGGTGATATTCACAGTGGTTGTACTAGTTCACATTGCTACCAACAGTATAGTTGGGTTCCTTTACCCCCACAGCCTCAACGGCGTTTGTTATTATTAAATTTCTTCATAACAGCTATTCTTCACAGAGTAAAATGCAATCTCGATGTTGTTTTAATTTGTATTTCTCTAATGGCAAGAGATGGTGAACATTTTGTCATATATTTATTGGCCATGTGTACTTCGTCTGAGACATGAAAACTCTTAAAGACATAGGCATTGGCAAGGACTTTCTGATTCGAAACCCAAATCCATAAGAAGTAATATCAAGAATAAACAAGTGAGATTATATTGAATTAAAATCCTTCTACACAGCCAAAGTAAACAACCAACAGACTGCAGATACAATCTACAGACGGAGAAAAAAAGTGGCTAGCCAATCCTTGGAATTAGCACTGACATCTAGACTATATAATGAACTCAAAAATACTAGACCCCTCGAAATAAAAGACTGATTGATTTTTAAAGAAAATCAAGACCTACTATATCTCTATAAATACTAATGCATCTTGAATTGATAATTATTTCCCTTTGGATCGGAATGGGTTCCTCTTCTCAATCACTGAATAACCACTATGTCATTCTTGGGGCAGATGAAATGCCATCTATTTTATGAGTTTTTTTCTGATTTTGATCTTTTTGAAAGAGCAGTTAGGTCATGTGTCTGTGTTTCTCTAACATTTCATAATCTCTTCATCTTCTGCTTTGTGTCATGCATTCCATAAGACAGCTGCCCAATCTCACTTATCTTTGTCACACCTAACATCAAGCCCAATGTAAAGGAAAGGACCTTACTTTTCCTTACCTTCATCTTTAACAAAATGTTAGGGAACGGCCAATTTCATTTTTTTTTTTTTTTTGCATGTTACCATGTGATCATTCATGTTTTTCCTTGCAAGTCTGATCTTTTTCCCAGTTAGGACTACTTTCCTAATATCTCACCAACTGCAAGCAGCATCATATCTGTGCTGATTAAATGATGGCTGCTCAATGCCAAGTTTATCACATAAGCTTAAGTAGCTGCAAGTAGAAGATTTAACTTTATTTGAAATTAAAAAGACAAGAAAGTTGTGAATAGGGATTCCATATAGTTCTGATAAAACAGCTTCAGGCCTGCAATTAGTAGGAGTCATTTGGGCTGCACTATAAGGAAAAATCTGCGTAAAGAATGCAAAGCACAGCCCCGCCAGCATTCGTTATTGGTTGATTTTTTCATAAACGCGTTTTTTTTCTGGAGTGAGGTGGAATCTTAATGTTGTTTTGATTTGCATCTCTCGACTGACTAGTGATGTTGAACACTTTTTCATATATTTATTTGCCTTTTTAATTTCTTCATCTGAGAAATGTTTATTCATTTCAGATGCCCATTTTTGGATTGGGTCTTTGAATTTGGGAGGTTTAATTTTTTTGAGTACTTTGTATATTCTAGATGTTAGACCTTTGTCTGATGGATAGCTAGCAAAAATTTTTTCCCAGTCTGTGGGTTTTTGCCCTGCTCTATTGGTGATTTTTTTGCTGTGCAAAAGCTTTTTAATAGCATGTGGTCCCAAGCACTGATTCTTTGTGTTGTTTCCTGTGCTGTTTGGGTTATGTTCATAAACTTTTTCCCTATCCCTATGTCTTTGAGGGTTCTTCCTATTTTATTCTCCAGTAGATTTAGTGTTTCTGTTTTAATGTTTAGATCTTTGATCCACTTTGATTTTAGTTTAGTATGTGGTGAGAGACTTGGATCTAGTTTTAGTTTTCGGCATGTGGCAAGCCAATTTTTCCAGCACCATTTGTTAAAGTGGCCGGGCTGTGGGGAAAAAGGAACCCTCCTCCATTGTTGGTGGAAATGTAGACTGGTCCAGCCACTATGGAAATCAATATGGAGATTCCTCACACAACTAGAACTAGAGGTTCCATTTGATCCAGCTATCCCCCTAACTGGGGATCTTCTATGAAGATTTCTTCTATGAAGAAATGAAATCCTCATACCACAGGGATGTATGCACAACCATGTTTATAGCAACACAATTTGTAATAGCTAAGTCTTGGGAACAGCCTAAATGCCTAACAACCAATGAATGGCTAAAGAAAATGTGGTTTTTCTACACAATGGAGTACTACACTGCTATAAAAAAGGATAAACTAGAGTCATTTGTATGTAAATGGATGTTCCTTGAGAACATACTATTAAGTGAAATAAATCAGACACTCATGAGTACACATCGAATTGTTTCTCTGATATGAGAAACCATGGATGTAAAAAAGGACGAAGAAGTGTAATAGATACAATCTAAAAGGAAGATAATATTCAAAGGAGAGGAGCATTGGACAGAGCGGGGGGAGAAACGGGAAGGGAAAAGAGGGATAGAAAAAGGAAAGGGAATTCATGGAGAAATGTGAATGAACCTGCTGTAAATAGGGATGAAGGGAATAGAGGGGAGGGGCAGGGACGAGGGGGAGAACCAAGATGCATCATGTACAGGTACAAAATAAATGTGATGAATGTAAACAAAAAAAAATGCAAAGCAATTCTGGCAAGCATTCTGGCCTTTCTAATAAACTCTAAACCTCATTCTCACTGTGAAGCCCTAAGTCACTACCACTGAGAGTAATCCTCCTGATAGCTGATTGTTGCCAGATACACTTGAAATGACACTTTTGTCTCCTGTGTTTACCAGGAAAGTAGCAAATCAGACATCCTCTCATTGTGCAGAATGAAAAAACACATTTAATTTAAAGATAAAAAGAAGTATTTTTATGTAGAGGGAGATATGAAGGGTTATAAACAAAATGAATGTAAGTTTGAAGTGTAATATATCGCACTGTTGTACCTAATCAGTTTCAAGTTTAAACAGTGCTGAAACAGAGATGGAAAGCTAAACCATATGAAGAATAAAGGGCCACAGTTTTACTTTGAAACGACTCATGAACTAATAGGGAGACACACAAGTGAGTACATAGCACAATAGTGTCAAATAGGAGAAGAGACGGCCTGCTGAGCCAGAAAGAGGGAAGTCCAACTCAGTTTCGAGCTGTCAGAAAGCACTTTCTGAAGGGATGATACTGAGCAGAGAAGATGCATCACAGAGGAGACTGAGGAGTGCAATGCAATTCAAGGTCACTGAAAATAGTTACTAACAATTTTGCAATGACTCCTTATATACTTATCATTCTTTTAAAGCCTTCGCAGGAGCTATCAAAAGTTTTCCTAGTAACATTGTCAGATAGGCATTTTCATTATCTTTATTTCATAAATAGATTAAAAAATGTGCCTAAATATACCCAAATAAATTTATCTAAAATCACAAATTAAAATTGTATTTTTTAATTCCATGCACTTCATTATATGGGAGGCAGTCTGATAGGCATTTTGCATGAAACTTTTTCCAGTTCAGTGGCAGTTAATTGGGGTATATGCCCTTACTCTCTTCCAAAATACCTGCAGCCTGCTGCTCACCAGCAGAGCACTGGTGGAGGTAGACATCTCCCTTTAGCATCGTTTATTCTGTCACAGTACTTATGTTGCTGAAAGTCTACTACAAATATGTCGAATGTCACCTATATATCCTCTATTTCAGGATACACAGAATTCAGTCTCGAACTATTTCTAGAAAACATAGAACTTTGTTCAGCTTGATTTGCTAAGAATATCGTAATGAGAACTACCGTAAGTATAACTACTCTGGTAGTATTTTTTCTGTTTCAAATTTTGGGTTAAATGCAAGCATGTTAATTTCAAACCAAAATAAAGGTGTCTTTTGTAACATTTTATCATCATGAAATTGTAAGATATAATGTGATTTAGTGGTTGAAATTTAATGAATCAATTACTAACTTTGGCCTAACTTTCACATAATCCCACAATTCAAAATTATACATACTAATTACCGAGAACAAAAACTTAATGATAAGTGAAAACAAATAGGAATTGGTTGTAGAATGTGCAGTTAATTTTTTACAAAATACATCCAACATAACCTAAAATTCCTTAAACTACATATAATTACATTAATTATCACAGAAAGATATGTGTTTGCAGCAGATGTTTTGCAGATTTATTGTTCTAAAGTATGAAATTATTCTTTTATTTTAGGATGTACTGAATGATACATTCTGTACTTCAGGTACTTTAGTTTTTTAACCCAGATGATAGATGATTTGGTTTTCTTAGTCCCATTTAAGAATTCCTACATGGGAATGATACTGATATCCCCCCTCGTCGAGTTCAGGCCACTCACCATTTTGAACATAAGCAAGGTTCCACTGCCACCAACCTCCCTGGAGGTTCTACTCGCTACATTTATGGAGCAGAAACATACAGCGCACATGTGGTCCAACTGAACCAAAGGAAGGAAACATTAATGCTCTACTCATGATGTAGGCAATAAGCTATGATATCAGTCCACTGAATGTGTACTCTTTCTACCAACTTGCAGGTCATTCAAAAACCATTTCAACTGCCTTAATTGCTTAACTTCCCAACATCTCAAACAAAGGCTCATCAACTCTACAACGTTCGATTACCCAACCCAGAATTATTTCCCCTTCTTGTGAATGTTAATTCATTTTCTATTAAGAAAAGTTTTCCCTTGCAATACACATTGTAAAGTGTATAATTATGAAATACAAAGACTCATACAGGAAAACAGTGCTACCTTTTATTTCCAATATGCATTTATCATGCCCACTTGCCTGTATGAGCTATTTTTAATAACTCATCTGCATCAGTTGCTACATCTACTTAGCTCAATATACCACATTGAAGAGAAAAAAAAAGTTAAGTTATTTGATATATAGTGGAGTATTATATATTTCCAACTTAAATTCAGCTGGAAGCAGCCATGTATATTTGGGGGTTATTTTTTGCTAACATCAATATTTAAAAGCGTACTAGCAGGGGCTGGGGATTTAGTTCAGTGGTTAGAGTGCCTGCCTAGCAAGCACAAGACCCTGAGTTTGATCCCCAGAAAAAAAAAATGTACTAGCAAAAGTAGATGGCAATACTTTCCACTGCATGTACATTTCCAAGTATCTTAGACTTCCAGCTGTAACTGTAATACTTCCCAGAATGTCAATCTGTAATTGCACCTGAGAAGTGTAACAAAAAGTTGGCCTCATTGTATGCAAACACAATTTTCAATGCTACACTATGGCACATTTTCTGAGTACTATATATCCAATCCTAATTTTCATATAATTTTTTCTAAACTATTAAAACTTCCTGACAAGGCAAAAGTTATACTCTTAAGATTTATTAATTTTTCTCACAGCAATTCTATTTGCTTGATGTTATTATTATCCTTGCCTTAATAAAATTTACTCCAATGGGAATTAATGATTTACCCAAGATCATACACTTAGAGTTGAAAGTGAATTTTTGAACTCATGTTCTGATTTCAGAGCATACATTTCAATCACTATTACTTCTTACAGCTTTCTAAGATCAATTATTTTTCAAAGTAGTATCATCTGGTTAATATTTTCAAGCAAAATTTTCAATCTTTTTGTTGCCCATAGTAATGCCAGAAGTCTATGCTTGAATTTCCCAGAAAATGATCCCTTACATGAATTAACGTGGAACCAGTTTGATTCCTATACCATCAGAAAATCATTTAATTCTATACATAATATGCTTTACTCTGGTTGCTTGAACCATTCAAACAAAGAGCACATGAACCTAAATGTGTGCATTTCTCAGAGAACTGTAGCACATATCTACATCGTAGAGCAGAGAGACTCATGACTATAAAAGTTCATCCCAGGAAAGATGCACATTAGACACAAGAGGCTAGCAGGGAAGCAGATTTTTAAAACTCAGACAATAAATTACACTAGGGGTTTAATTATGAAGATGAAAAAGTAATATAACTTTTAGTATTTCAAAATATATAAAAATTTTAAGAAATTGATTCAAAATGTCAAAGTGAAATGCAAAACAGAAACAGAAAGAAAACAGAGGAGTTGATGGGCAGATAATAAGAAAATGAAGAAACACCAAACAAAAGTCAGTATTTTTCTAAATATTGTTGAAAATTTCTGAATTTCATCTATATTACTAAGAGCACAAGAAAAAGAAAACTCTGGAAATTTGGAAGGAACACTGAGCAAAGGAAAGTGAGAAAATTCAACAAAATTAAAGAGTACATATAATTAAAAATAATATACAGAGAAAGGAGGCAAAGAATAACTATATTAGAGCACAGATTTTCCTATATTAACATTTATTGCAAAAATGTTTCCTGTCATAGGTAGAATATAAAAACATAAAAAGATGAAATACAAGTAGAAGGTATTAGAGAAGAGGAATAAAATCAGGAGAAATTAAAGAACAGGATAATGGGGATGAAATGATAAGAAAATATTATATTCATTATGAATATACCAAAATGAGTCCCACTATTCT
This sequence comes from Hystrix cristata, assembly GCA_004026905.1. NCBI lineage: Eukaryota > Metazoa > Chordata > Mammalia > Rodentia > Hystricidae > Hystrix > Hystrix cristata. The sequence goes on along the minus strand of PVJO010011362.1, from coordinate 4,731 downwards.
ATAGATACACATTACTAAAAATACAAAGCTTTATTTCCCAATATTCCCTATATGTAAATGTGAAGCAGTTGAGAAAATTCTGAAATCATTAAGAAAGAAGAAAAAAAAATCACAAGAAAAGGACCATTCCTTGATAATAAAATAAATAATTTAACATTAAGAATTAGCAGACTCAGTGATTTTCTGTTTTTTGAACTACTAGTGGGACTGTTCTGTTGTTGATTTTTACTTAAAGTTTCTTTAAGAAACAGTTATAAAAACGTTTCTTTTTTCTTACTACTAACACGCTAAAATTCATCATCTTTTATGTGTTTTATGGTTTTTTAAATGTAGATAGATATATGCTAATTTACATGAGAACATTTAATTCGTAATGACAATAATAACATAATTTTTCACTTCATTTGAAGAAAAGCACATGCATATCTGAAAGTATACAAATATAGAGTTATGCAGAGTGAATGAAAAGTTAATTATCTCTAGGCTTTTATTGAACACACATAATATTACTTGGACCTTTCAAGACCATTTAAAATATCACATTTTGTAAAAAGGATAATAAATGTTTTTCAACTAATAAAATTAAAAGTCTTAATAGCTATTATTCAAAATAATTAAATACAATTCGTTACATCTTAAATTTGTGGGTTTGGATTATATCGTCCACTTATTTTCCTCAGTTATTCATATTTACTGTTATTTATTTGGAAAAAAATGATTGACAGATAAGACAATATAATGGGGAAATGTCTTTATAATTAAAATATTTCAAAATGTTCAACTCCAAATTTAATAATAGAAATATTCCATTGTAATATGTAGATTCAAACAATATCTCAATGTATAAAATTGATTGCACATAATATCCAATGACAGCTCAGTAAAAATTTATAAAGTACTATTTACATCCACTATTAGTGGACATAAATACATTATTTGTGCATTAAGCGATAATAGGTAAGGGCTGGGATTTTAGCTCAGAGGTTAGAGTGCTTGCCTAGCAAGTGCAAGGCCCTGAATTTGATCCCCAGCACCAAAAAAAAAAAAAAGAGATAATAGGTAAATTCAATAAAAAGAAAACAAGCATATACCTGAATAACAATTCTTTGTATTTTCTTTTGACCAATGAGAAAAATGTCAACATCACTGTAAATAAATTAAGGTCATAAAATTTTTTTCCATTATTATATGGTTTTCTGATAAATAATTGCTTAATTGACCTCATAATAAAAATTAATTAACTTAAATATTCCTAGCCAGGATAGATAGAGTTCTATAAATTTGTTTTGGTAACAAGTGCAATTAAAAGAATTAACTAAAATGACATAAATACCATTTACATGAAATGATTTTGTGTTTGTGTGTGCTGGGGATCGAATTCTAGGCCTTGTGCTTGCTAGGCAAGCTGTCTAACACTGAGTTAAATCCCCAACTACATAATTAACCTGTTAGAACATTTCTAAAATATACTTTTTCAGATGAGCTAAAACTATGAAATATTTAGGAATGACCTTGCAGAGACTATTCGTATTAACAAATTCCTGGAAAATGCTTCCAAATGATAAGAATACTTAATTATTGTCAATCATACCACATTTAATAACTCAGAGAAAGCTGAATATTAACATGATGTCAATTTTTTCATTACTAATTTACCATAATGTTGAAGAACAACTTGCTCTGGCAGTAGCTGCTGAGGTCCCAAGGGCCAAAAACATATTAATGGTTTCCAAATTCTTCCACATTCAACATGGATTTGAAGTGACAAGAAGGAAGAGACTAAGACTATATTTTAGAGGACACTGTGAAAATACTGTGTCATTTCATTCTCCTACATTCCACCAAGAGGGCGTGTAAGGGACCCCTGGGGCGGGAGGGATACAGTGACTAGATGCCTGCACTATATCCACAACCCAAGGAAGAGCTTGTGTCAGTTGGCTTGAGCAGGCTCCATCTAACTCGCTGAGATTCTGGAAAGAACTAAAAAAGCAGAAGAAAGGCAAATTCACCATCTCCTCTGGAGCTGGGGCACTCCTCTTCCTTTTCTTGGCCTTCAGAATCCAGGACACACAGGAGCAAGCATCCACGTTCTCAGGCCTCTGCCCTGACACTGATCGTTACAGCACAGGCTCCTGGTTTGAAAGCTTTTGGACTTGTAGTGAGCCACCCTATCGATGTCTTTAGTTGCTAGATGTCAAGAGGCACAAAGTAAAACTTCTCATCTTCTATTATCATGCAGTCAAATTCCCCTAATAAATCCCTTATTCTATATCCATCCACTCAACCATCCATCCAACCACTCGCCCATCCTACGGGTTCTTTTCCTCTGACGAACCCTGAGTAGAAGAGTGACATAATAGAAAATAGGCAGATTATAATAATTGTTTTATTTTACATTTTTTTTTTTTACAAAAAGGAAATCACTGCACGTTTGTGTAATTAGAAATGCCATGATCTAATTTACATTTTGGACCATGACTTGTAAGGGAGTATGGACAAAAGCCAAAAAATCGGGCAAAAAGGGAATTTATACATGATAGTGTCTTGGAATATGACGGTGGGGTCTCAATAGTATGAAAATATCAGATTAGGAATGTATCTTGAATTTATATATGCCTTCATTAGTTCATAGGTGATATATAGATTACAAGGTAAAGAAAATAATTTCACAGCTGATATAAAAAGATACTGGAAGGATGTTGAGACTTACTAAATAAAGAAGACCGAGGAAGGGAGGGTCACGGAATTTGGATGAGTGGAACTGTAACATATAAAGTCTGATTTATCTATTAGATAGCGAAGTGGAGAGGTATGAAAAACAATTGCATGGACAACTCTAGGATAGAGGCGGGGAGTTGAGACTGGGGATATAAAACTGGGAGTCATTATGGTAAGAAGTGAAGTCACTGGAATATATAAGATCATTCCAAAAAAGTGAGAAAAAGAAGATAAACAGTTAGTATGAGACCCAGCTGCACTCAGGTATTTGGAGTTTGGAGAGACAGCAAGGAAGCAGCATGGAGAACTGAAAAGGTGCTGTCTAAAATTATGGGATAGGCAAAGTTCTAAAAAAAATTTGCCTGAACGTCAAATGGGGACACTGTTTCAAGAAACAGGTAGGGCTGCGGATTTAGCTCAGTGGTGAGAGTGCTTGCCTTGCAAGCACAAGGCCCTGAGTTCAATCCCCAGCATCAAAAAAAAAAAAAAAAAAAAAAAAAAAAAAAAAAAAAAAAAAAAAAAAAAAGAAAGAAAGAAAAGAAAAGAAAAATAAAGAAAGAAAGAGAGAAACAATAGGTGATCAACTGTGTCAAATGCTACTGAAAGAAAAAGCAAAAGAAAAAATATTAAGTGTCAGAAACAAAACAATCCTTTTCACCTTGAGATAAGGAATTCCAATTTTATTATGAGGTAAAAGAAAAACTTAGGAGGAAAAAGAAGTATAGCTAAATATAAACAACCAGTCTAAATAACTTCCAGTATTTTACATATGACAAAATGTGCGTGTGAACTACAGTATTGACACTAGAAATGGAAAGGAAGTAAAATTTAGGAAACATCTTAAAGGGAAATTTGGGTCTTTCATCATTGTCCAGATATGACGAGTAAAAGAAAAAGAGATCAAGATGATGGATGTTTTGGGTATAGATGCCTGGAAGAAAAACAGTGCTATTAATAAAAATGCATGGTTATCTTGTGGCATTATTAACTAAAATTCAGAATGTAAGTAAAGATTCAACCTTTAGCAAGGAAAAAAATCACAAGAAATACTATTGATGGAATAAGAAAATAAGACTCATAATTCATAGTCTCACATTCTTTCAAAAACAAATCGGATTCATATGGATATGATTTTATAATAGTGGTATTTTCTATTAATAAGTCATTCAAGTTATAAAATGTCTTTTTCAAGATTCTAACAAGTTCTTATTCTGATAACTCTAAGTTAAAACCTTAGAACTAGAGCTCCCTCCACTGATCAGGAAAGAAACAGAAAAAGTCAAACAAAAGCATAGTAGAAATCCAGAACTCAATTCCAAGTGCTAATTCTGATCACAAACACACAACTTTTATCTGTTTCCCAAGAAACATGTTAGAAATGTTTAGTGTTCAATCAAACCATACACTAGATGAAAAAATACGAATAGAATCATAATTTAAAATTTAAATGAACAAATAATAAAAAATGATAAGCTTAAATGAATTCTCTCTTAGCCATGTGACTAAAATTGTTATAGCAATGGTGCTACTGCTCACAGTTGAATCCTGTGCACATTTCTGACAATGGAATTTATCTCTAAAATACAATTATGGACTAAAAGTAAACTATAATCCTTGAAATATTAATAATTTAATGTTTTAGAGAAGATAAATTCAGAATCCAGATTAAAACAGCTCCAGGCTAAATCATAATAACTTGATATTCCAAATAGTAAACAACTTATTACTGATTAAAAAATGTTGTTCCTATAAGAAACCTATCAGAGAAAATATAACAAAATATCTACAAAAATATAATTCAAAATAACTAATATACTTATTTCTAATTTTGTAAGTAGAAATTTAATATATTAATTTTCATTTATTTAGGGCATTCTTTAACTTTGGAGAAGGGTGAGCACACTAAGTGGCCAGACATAACAAAAATGGGCCATTACAATTAATTGATAATTTGTGACCACAAAAAAATACTTCGGTGTTACTTAACAAACTTTTAAGAGCTTAAATTAGAGA
>PVJO010011361.1:0-59696 GCA_004026905.1 Hystrix cristata | reverse complement strand
ATGAATTTTATTAATAATGCAATCATATTAGCTTTGTCTAACTTATGCTTAATTTATATGTAAATCATTTTGAATTTTATATACATTTATATAGATATTGATCATCATATTAGCCAGTAATAAAGGCTTTCTTTTTCACCTTTAATTCTGACACTGTATTACATTTCTATTTTAGAAATCATGTTAGCAAGCATTAATGTCATTCTTTTTTTGTGGATAGATAAGCTGTCAATTATCCACTAGTACCTACTATGCTTTTTTTTTATGGAAAATCTGATAAATACATTTCCTTATGTTAATATTTAGCTTGGAGGACTTATCAAGAAGAAAATTATTTTATTACACATTTTCTGTGTGTTTGAAAAAAAATAATACCCCCTATGAACAATATGTTCCAAGACTCTCGGTGGATGCCTGAAACTGGAGACAATACCAAGCCCTTTATATACATTCCCTGGACACTGAGACAGTATGGTAACCAATGTGACTGCAAAAGGACTGGTGGGTGGGTGACAACATAAAGGGTTTGCTGGATCGAAGAATGATTCATACTTGCAGTGGACAGCACACACAGAGTGGACATCTTGAAATTTTATCATGCTAATCAGAATAACATTCAACTTAAATCGTAAATTTTTGACTTCTGGGATTTTCCATTTTACTATTTTTGGATAACTGAAATTGCAGAGAATGAAAATAGGAAAGAGGTAGTACTGTACTTTCCCACCATGGATTCATCAATGTACTGATTAAATTTGATATTTAAATTTTATGTGATTTGGGATAGAATCACTGGGACAAACTCTGCTGGGTACAATGTCTTAGTCTTGTTATATAGTACTAATGGTGATTTCAAAAAAATTTGCTTAGGAGTTTCACACCTTTGTTCATGAAAAAGAAGAGCCTATATCTTTCCTTCCTTAGGCTGTGTATGCTGTCAGCATTTTTCTAATCTCATTAAATGTGCCAGTATTACTTCATTATTATTTACTTTAAGAATTGTATTTTATTGTTTTTATTTTCTCTAAAATATTTGGCTGAATTCCTGTGTAAATTCATGTATTTCTATAACTATATATATATATATATATATATATATATATATATATGAGAAGCATTTATATTAAAGTGATATGGTGTACATACATGCTCTTTCCTTCTCCTTTCTTCAAGTATATTATGCTGGTTTTTATACATATTCATGGATAGATGTTAACCTCATCAATTTGTATTACTCTTTTCTAAGATATGAATTAGATCCTAGTTTTTTGGTAATTATTTTAATGAAGCTGCAATTTGTAATATGTAGGATTTATCTAATACCTGATGAAAATTTCTATAATGCCCACTATCATTTATTCCTTGCCCATAGAGTATATACTTTTGTCCACTGACTTTCCTGAAAAATAGGAGGTCTCATGCACTGACGCCTCCACAAAAGTGGCTACCACCTCATAGTTATAAAAATACAGTTAGATAACATACAAGAGTAGGACCAGAGTCTTAGAATTCTAGATTCTTATAATAATCGTAATTCTCAATTAGGGATTGGAAGCTCAAATTAAACACAAAAAAACATTTCTTCCCAGAAGGTTATTGCAGCTGAGAGGCTGGGAACCATCCCTCTGACTGGCTCAGAGAAGAGTTGATGCTACTTAGCCACGAATATGTAGCTGGTCAGAGGAAACTAGAGCTATATTTACAACATTTTTTATTTACTATTGCACTTCAGCCCTTGTTCCCACCGAGGGAGATGTCCCACAACCTAACGGTAATATTGACCCTCCTGTGGTCTGATGTAGAGCCCCAGTAAAACCTTCATTGGTCTCTGAGTGGGCAAAAGGAGACCCATGTTCTTACTTTTGCTGCTGCTTGTTGATTTTTCTCCAATAAACACAGTTCCGGCAGGTCTAGTTCATTATCTCTTTGGGGATTTAACTGGTTCCTGAATACTTTTTTTGAATAGCCTTAAAAATGGATCTGCTGGGGTTGGCGACTTAGCTTAGTGGTAAAACACTTGCCTAGCAAGTCAAAGCCCTGAGTTCAATTCCTGGCACCCCCCCAAAAAAATTGATTTGCTCGTATTAATATAATGGATACAGCTTTTCCTATACATGGATAATTATTTTTGATTTTCCTTAACCATATTCTTTTAAATACAGAACTCAGGAATAATGTATTAATATTATTGGCATTTTAATGGACATATTTAACCAACTCATATTTGATTAACATGCAAAGCACTATGATTTAAGACTACCCTTTCTTTTAAGATTATCAAAAAAGAAAAAAAAAATAAGATTACCAATTAATTCCTTTCATCAATTCTTCATTCTTTAGTAACAGAAACTTAAATACCATCTTAGCATTACCTATGAAAAATATATTTCCTGTACGTTTTTAACTTTAGATGTGGCCATGTGATCACATTTTGACTGACAGATTATATTGATACATGCAATTTTTAGTGTATTGCTTCAAGTACTTCCATTGTACCTACTTCCAATATATCTCTTAACATCCACAAAACTAAAATCAAAATGGATCAAAGATCTAAACATTGGAACAGAAAACTTAATCTGCTGAAAGATAAAATAGTTAAAACTCTTGAAAACACAGGTATAGGCAAAAACTTTCTGAATAGAACTACATTTGCAGAGTGAAAAAACACCAAGAATCAACAATGGTATCACATCAGATTCCAAAGCTTCTGCACAGTGGAGGAAACCATCAACGCAGTGAAGAGACACCCTGCAGAATGGGAAAATTTGTGGACAGCCACTCCTCAAAAGACTATTATCTAGAATATATAAAAAACTCAAAAAATTCGACCCCTTAAATTTAAAGACCCGATCAAAAAATGGGCATCTGAAATGAATAGATATTTATCAGATGAAGAAGTACAAATGGCCAATAAACACATGAAAAAAAGGTTCTACATTTCTGACCATTTGAGAAATGAAAATTAGCTTTCCCCCCTGTTCCCCTCTCTGCCCTTCCATTCACCCACCCCTCTCTATTTGCAACAAGTTTATTTATACTTTTCCATTTTTTCCCTTTCATCTCACTTTTCTTTTAAGCTTCTTCTTTATCCCCCTTTTCCCTATCTAGTTCTGCTCTCTTTTGAATACTATCTCTTTTTTTTTAACATAATATCCATTATACCCCTTTGTCCTTATTTACACTTATGGTTTCTCATAGCAGAGAAAAAATTCAATGTGTACTGATAAGTGTCTGATTTTTTTCACTTAACAGTATGTTCTCAATACTATTGAGATGTACAGGTACATACATCTCAATAGTATGTACCTGTACATCATGTACAGGTACAAAATAACCATGTTAATTATGATCATTATGTGTATACTGTACCAATGCATGTTCTTGGTAAAAATAAAAATTAAATAAAAAAGAAAAGAAATATGGAGAATGCAAATTAAAGACAGCACTGAGATTCTGCCTCCCTCTAGAAAGAATGGCTATTATCAATAAAGCATTAATAGGAAAAAAGAGAAAAAATTGTATTGTAATATAGGATGGACAATGTATCTAAAATTGCATCTTGATTTAGTATAATTGTCTTATGCATTTTATATGGTTTTCTACATACAAATCTGGTTATTAATATTTATGTATGATAATCAACTTTATAAGGATTTATAAAGAAATTAATCCTATGCTGGCAACAAGGTGGGGTGGAGAGGAAGGGGGAAAAATTGAGGTGTGTTACGAGCAAGCCCCAGTTTCCCATAATGATGGTAATCATTATGAACTGCAAACATGTACTATTTAAAAAGTCAAAAAATTTCATCTACATTTTTACATGCCAAATTGTAAAAAATGATACTTTATATTTGACTGAAAATACATGCTGTCCAATGACTTCAAGCAATCAATAAAATTAAAGAATTATTCTAAGAGCACAAAGGGCAAAAACTAAAAGGCCAGTGTTATCCAAAACAATTAAAATAAACAAAGGCAATGTGTGATCCTTGGGTGGACTTAATATTTGGAACTTCTTATCTGCCAAAAAAATGAAGTTTCTAATTTTGTGCTGTTTTATTTATTTATTTTTGTGCTGTTTTATTATGATTGAACTTTGAAAAGAATCCTGAACCCCAAACCTCCCTATGAAGAACGTTGTGTTACGACGTGGTTCAATAGTGGTGCCCGTATTAATTTTCTGCAGAATAGAAGATGCACATGAAATACCGAGGCCCACAAAGAATAATGGACAAAACTGTTACATGAGCTAAATATTTTTTGATGTTTAGGGCAAGAAATTTTCATAATTCCTGTAATTTGTTCATTATAATGAACTGGTATTTGATCTATATTTCTCATTCTTTCATTCTTCAAAGAAGATTTTAACTGGTTGTTTGATGGATATCTACTTATATCTGGCACTTGGGGCAAATATTTTCTTTTTCATTCAGAACATTTCACATAAACAGAGATTCTCACTTTTATAGGACAAAGTAACTGACCAAGATACATCAAATGCCTTATTTGGAGAGTGAACAAGAAGGGGAAATTGAGAGAATTATAAAATGTATATTTGGTCAAACAACTTGGTGAATGAATAAAGAGACTGTAAAGTCTCCTTCAGTAAGCATTGACCATTATCACTTTAAACAAGCCATCCACAAATCTAATTGATCTGCAGTAGCAGAGATAAACATTACATTCTCCAGGCTCTACTGCAGCTAAGAATGTCTCTCTATGTTCTGGCCAATGAAGTGTAAGAGATAAATGCCTCTTCTTCAATCAGGCTTCAGGAAAGAATCAAGCTTTCCATTCGGTGTCTCCCTTTCTGCTATGTGGAGTAAGGTATGGATCTTATGCAAACAAGCGTATCGCTCTCATGCAAGGAGGTCAAAACTACATGTGAAAAATGGCAGGATAACAAGGAAGCAGATGTCTGTGTCGTCTGTGTCCTTCACACACCAACACAGTAACAGTCCTGAACTTCTATGATAAAATCATTTGTGAGACAAGCTTCTATCTTTGTTAAACACTGTTGTTTTGAAATATGGTTAGAGTAGCTGAACTTATATAATATCTAGTAGGTGCTGCTGCAGTGAATTCACAAAACAGATACGCTGCCTGCCACACCCAGTCCACTAGAATTTTCTTTTATAAAATACTAGTATACCAAAGTTGTAGTCTCTATCTCTTAACCATTTTCCATGTGAGTCTCCCTGCCATTTGTATCATAAGAGTGGAGAATTTTATTAAATCACTTACAAGCGCTACTTTACCGCATTTCCAGAAAAATCCCATTATGAAAAGATCACTTCACTCTATTTTAGTAAAATGTGTATATCACTTTCCCGAGACCTATAAGTAAGGCTAGTCAGTGCTGAGTTAGAAACCACCAGAGATGATGTAATACCAAAGTTCACATTCTGAATCAATACATTAATATGCTAGAATATGTTATTTTCTATGCAAACTGGAAGCAATGCACACTTATCAGCTGCTTTAGAAACTAAAGTTGCTTCTCTTTCACTTGTCAAAAAAGTAAAATGGTCTGTTGAAGTTGGCTCCTTCTGTCTACAAACTCTCCAGTGAATTGTTGCCCTTGCAAGTGTATGTTCAGCTGTATCTACTTATAATCCCAGTTCATGTTCTACCGCATTTTATCTGAAGATATCGATTGCTAAAACAAAGACAGAATAAAGATAACGATAACAAAAATCAACAGATTTTTTATACTATTTCAGTAACTAGAGCAATTGAGGAAAGAAATGAGCAGTTAATATGTATAGTGAGCTGCCTAACACAAGCAGATGGATAACCATCTGTCAAAAATGAGATAAGAATTCTGTGACATAGTGACAAATTGGACAATTTAACATCCAGGGATCTAGTGTCCTTTCTAGTCTTTGTATTTCATGGTGTCTGTATTGGATCAAATTCTTTGAAATCAAAGAAAATGTTTAAGACACGTTTCAGTTGGTGAATTATATATACGCTCCCATTATGTGCTCATACAAGTTATGTGTATATGAATATATGTATGTACGTGCAAATACATGTGAATATATACATACACACACAGGGATTTGATCTGTGGGCTCCCACATGATGCTTTTTTTTTTTTTTTTTTTTTAGCTGGAGATTGAACTCAGGACCTTGTGCTTGCAAGGCAAGCACTGTAACCACTGAGCTAAATCCCCAGCCCACATGATGCTTGTTATCCCAGTAATCTGTAGTTTAGGTTTTATATCCCTGGACTGTGATGAGCCAGTGATTTACAACTGAGACCCTTCTTCATATTGGAAACTCAAAAGTCTAAATCCAGAATATGATATCGAACAAAGCAAAGTTTTTTTTTTTATAATTTTAAAGACACAAGAAGAAATTTACTGTAGATTTTGTTATGAGCCCATAGTACAAAAATTTTCTCTCAAAACTAAAAGCAAACAAAACTTGTGTTTCACTTGATAATTTGCTTTGTATTTTCACTGCCTCATAGTCAAAATTTAGTTCAAATTTTAATTGATTATATTTTATATTATCCATGCTTATTTTATAAACAATGAAGACAACTACAATAAGCATGCATTATTGCTGTTTTGTGTTGCCGCACTTTGTTTTAAGGGTTTCTTTTTGACATGGGGTCACATTATGATGGCTAGACTAGTATCAAATTCTCAGGCTCAAGTGATCCCCTCCACTTCAGCCTCTGTACTAATTTCCACAAAATATGGTTATTCTAGAGTAGAGGTCTCTGGCCAAAGAAGAAAAGGCTAAAGTGTTTTATAAATCCTAGATGACAGTGACATTCAACTCATAGTCAATATAAAAATGTATGTTCACCTTTCTTGTTCAAAAATGTATCAGATTCATGACCATGAAAATATAAATAAATACATACTTGAATACACAAATAAATGAGTGCAAGTCACATCACTGTTTTATTTATTTATTTATTTTAAAAAATTTATTTTAATGGTACATTTTAGAAGTACATAGTGATAACACTCTTTATAGGAAATTTGTACCTGTACATGATGTATCTTGCTGCTTCTTTTTTTCCCATTTCCCTCCCCTAACCCCCTCCTCCCTCCCTATTTACAAAAGCTTTTTTTTTTTTTTTTTTTTGTGGTGCCGGGGATCGAACTCAGGCCCTTGTGCTTGCAAGGCAAGCACTCTAATCACTGAGCTAAATCCCAGCCCCCACAAAAGCTTTGTTTCCATTTTTTCCTTTCATTTCTTATTTCTTTTGTCCCTCTGTTCCTTTCACCCTCACTTGTTCCCTTTCCCATTTGGACATTTTCTTCCCTTTCCCAATATAATACATTTTAGTCTTTACTTTCAGTTTCTCAAACCACAGAAATAATGCAGTATTTAAACATGTGTGTCCAATTTATTTCACTTAAGAATATGGTCTCAAGATGCAGCAGAAATGAATAGACACTTCTCAGATGAAGAAGTAGAAACAGCAGATAGACACATGAAAAAATGTTCAACATCACTGGTCATTCGAGAGATGAAAATTAAAACAACCCTGCGATTCCACCTCATTCCACAAAGAATGGCTATTATCAACAAATCAGCCAATAACAAATGCTGGAGGGGCTGTGGAGAAAAAGGAACCCTTCTCCACTGTTGGTGGGAGTGTAGACTGGTACAACTGCTATGGAAATCAGTGTGGAGATTCCTCAGGGAACTAAGACTAGAGATTCCATTTGACCCAACTATTCCACTTCTTAGTATCTTCCCCAAAGAATTAAAAGCATTATACAGCAGGGATATATGCACACCCATGTTTATAGCAGCACAGTTTGTAATAGCTAAATCTTGGAAGCAGCCCAAATACCCATCAACAGCAGAATGGATAAAGAAAATGTGTTTTTTTAATACAATGGAGTACTACTCTGCCATAAAGAATGATAAGTTCGAGCTATTTCTAGGTAAATGGATGCATTTTGAGACTTTCAAGTTTTTAATTGAGGGTTTTTTAAGTCCATGTGGATTTTAAGTGAGATTTGCAATATAAATGTAAAAATTACATTGAAATCCCATCTTTGTGTCAAGCGTCTTTCTCCAGTGTGAGGAATTCAGTGAACACACCATACATACAGTTATTGATGTCAGCGATAAAGTCATCAGCATGAACTTTATTCCTCACACTTCTTAGCAAATGATTCATTAATTCATATCAGTTTGACTTCTCTGTACTGTTAGAATCTCATTACTTAGCTGTGAATTCACTGGACTAGTGTGTGTCACTTCATTACTTAACTAGAAAAATCCCATAGTTTCCCAACTAATGTCTCTTGTTTAATCTATTCCTGTTTCTAGAGTAAGAACAATCTTGAAAACCCATAGTATTCATCTGTATTCATCCCTGTCATTTTTCATATATATGTGTGTGTGTGTGTGTGTGTGTATGTGTGTCTTGGTAAGATTGAAATACCCTACAAAACTAGCCGCTGTTTACCTTCTCAGATTTATTTCTGAACACTATACTCCCTCTCATAATACATTTAGATAATATTGAATGTCTTTATTTGCTTACTCTTTCTTCTCTTGGGGAATTTTCCATGAGCTACTTTCAATCCATAGTACATGTGTCCTTTCGCTCATCACAGTTTAACTTTGCTAAAAGCCGTTCATTATTTATGTTCTAATGTGGAAGTTGTTTTCTTCCAAGTGCCTTCCCTAGTCTTTCTTTGTTCATCCTGCATGTTAATTAGTAATGTTTTCAGTGCTTTGCATACTCGATTCTCACAAATAGACTCATGAGGTAGTGTTGCAGGTGAACAAAGAGCTGAATTTGAGGTGCAAATTAACAGGTGGGCGATTCATTACCAATCACTCTGATGAACAACGTTTGTGAAGAAAAAAGAGAAAAGAAAAGAGAAGTTGAGTGTGATTGTGCAGAGGGAGGAATCAAGCTATGATAGCCTTTCTATAGTAACTTTACACAACTATAAGAGCAGTTCTGAAAACTGAATGACAATGAGACGTGCCTGAGTTCTGGGGACAGAGAGCTAGGACTTAATCCGGTGTATGAATTAGTCACTGAATATTGGACAATCTATGGAAGGGGATACAAGTTATTGTAAAGCACCTTTCTTCAGCTCAATCCATCCCTGAAGCAAACTGACAGCTGAAAGCATACTGCTGACAAGCACAGCTAGCACAGGAAGCTGTATATAATTTTTAATTTCAAATTCAGAGAAGAAAGTGAGTGACACTTATAATTAGAGCATCTTAACCTTGTTAAAATAGCAAAATTTTGGAGGTAGAATTCAAACCAGGGATTGTTGTCTCAATTCACAACATACAGAAAATCAATTCTTGATCGATTAAAGATATAAATATAATGAGGAAAATAATATTTCTTTGCTTAGTACTATAGTATTATATTTTAGAATAAAACACCTTAGTTTACTTAGAATATTTTATTATTTCAAAACGTGATATTAAACTAGTAATGACAAATAAATATTTGATCACTCAGACTTTATTAAAAATCATCAAAAGAAACTCTGAGGAACTGGAAACAAACCACAGAATGAATGAAATGTAATATAAAAATACATAGTTCAACATAATCTTTAAATTCCAAACATAAAAAAAAAGATAATATTCAAAAGAGAGGAGAACTAGAAAGAGAGAAGGAGGAAATGAAGGAAGGGAAAAGGGAAAGAAAGGGGAAAGGGAAAAATGGAAAAATACAAATAAACCTGCTGTATATAAGGAAGAGGGGAGCAACAGAGAGGGGTGGGGAAGAGGGGGACCAAGATACATCATGTACAGGTAAAAAACAACCATGATGAATGTGATCATTATGTATACAATGTGCCAATATATGTTCTTGGTTTAAAAAAAAAGGCTATAAGGATGATGTGGTCCATGTACAGCTCCCATACTCTATTGGTGGACACTGCTGATTGGCATGACTGGTGGGGGAAAATACTTAGTAGTTTCTACAAAGGTTTATGTATTAAAATCTGAAAATTTGATACAGAAATGCATGTACTGTCATCAAAAAACATGTGGAATTGCAGTGATTGCGTACTTATGTTTACAGCATTGCTGTTCATAATAACTAAATCTTAGAAGCAGCCTATTCAGTATGGCTATAAAGAAATGTGGTACTTATACACAATAGAGTAATACACTGCTATACAGAAGGATAAATTTGAGTCATTTGTAGGAAAACAGAAGCACTTTAAGAACATAATATTATGTGAAATAAATTGTCATATAAGCTTAAATATTACATAAATTCTCTTATATGAGAGACCCAAAATATAAATAAATTGAAGAGCAAAATGAAAGATAGATAGATAGATAGATAGATAGATAGATAGATAGATAGATAATAAGAAACAAAGAGATAGATATTTTGCAAATGAGGAGACCAAAAGTTGAGGGGATGAGGTGTAAAGAATTAAGATGTATTATGTACATGTACCAACTCCTCACACTGAATGTTATTATTATGAGCTGCAAACCTGTACTAAGTTATTTTTTAAATGTAAGAGAATGTTTATAACAGAATTAGTAGGAATAATTTCAAGTTGAAACCTGCCTGAGTGCTAATGAATCATAGAAATGATAAATAAACCACAATGTATCAATGATATGTACAGTTGTGTACTATTTTTATGAGAATGAATACATTATTATTATATACAATAACATTAAATTAACAATAAAAGCTTGGCACAAAAGATAACATATAATATGATTAATATATTATACATTTGGTAATAAACAAAAGTACCTGTATGACTAGGAGTAAAGATAACAATTCATAAAGGTGGAAGAGTAGTGCTGGAGTAATGTATAGATTGTTTAGTAGCAATGTGCTAAAATTCTGATTAGGAGTCAAAAACTACTAAGGGACATATACCAATCACACACCAGTTCCAATGTATTTAAATGCAAGTTTTACACCTAAATAGTTACTTAAAGATCTGGAAACCAAGCATCAAAACAACAACAACAAAAAAATTAGCGATAACAAAAAAAGCTCATGAAATTTTTATCAATTCATGCAGTAGGATACATTAGATTGTTAGGTTTGCTTATTCTGTTCTTTGAGACTCATGCTCTTACTTGAAGTTATTCAGAAAGCATTAGCAATGCTACAGATTCATGTTTATATACACTGATCATTTTTCTCTAATTGCACTAGCTTTATTCCCTGCTATAATTTTAAATATATCGCTTTAATTCATGTTAGTTGTAAGACACTGTATATTTTGTAATTTTCTTTTGCTCTTTAATTACACTAGACATTTTGTATTTCTTATCAAAGATTCATTCCTCTACAAGGGGTTTGATGATTATTTCCCTTTCTGTTTTATGTTTGTACACATCAGTTATCCCTGCTCAGCAAGTTTATCCTGAGTTCTTTTTCAAATGTGAAGAATTGAATCAAGATATCTCTGAAAACATGCTGCTCAAATCCCAACAGTAATTAGATTCCTTGCTCTTTTCTTATGCTAATGCATGACTAGGGATATAGATATATATTTTTTTAAAAAGCTTGAAAGTTATTCAAATTCCATTTAAAGTGTAGCACCATTCTCATGTGTATTACCAGACTGATAGTAGATATTGTCTTGTTTTCAAATTGAATTATATAGTGGATTTATATAAAGTACAAAGCATCGCTTCTCACTCTGGTTTATTTTTCTGTCTAAATTCCATTCTGTGAAAACTAAAAATTCTTAATTTTAATATAATTTACATTATTTTTATTTTCCTTTACACTAAATATCACTTTTGTATGGGTTAAGAAAGTTTTGTCTCATCAAAAGTCATGAAACTACTTACTTTTGCAAAAAGATTTCTCTCTTTAAATTTATTTATTTTTTTTTAATTTAGATATATAATTCATTTATATTGTGTGTATGTACACATGAAGTAGTATAGAGTCATGGTTTTTCCAGAGTAACATTTACTATGTTTAAAAATCCATCTTGTGCTGATTCCAGTCTAATATTTCTCCTGTCACAAATCAGGGGGTTGATAGTGCATGTATGATGTGCTTCTGAACCTTCCATCATGCTCCATGCATCTGTTTTTAAAACCTGTGCTTTTCTGGAAAAGGAAAGAGGACCAAGAGGGGTGAAAAAAGAGTTAAGATATGTTAGCACCGACTCCCGCAGTGGATGCATTCATAAGGTACTACAAACTTCTACTAAAATGAAGAAAAAGGTATTTGAATACCACTCTATCTTGATTAGCATGACTTTATAATGATCTGTATTTCCTAGTATATCCTCTATCTTCATTCTTCAAGTGTGCCTATGTTCTTTCTCTTCAAATATGCATAGTTTTCAAACAATCACATTCATTTCCAGCAACACACATATGAATACATTATTACTAGTGTGATTTTTATTGAACATGAATGAAAATACAAATCAATATCAGAAAAAAAATGACAACTGCCTAATATTTAGTTGTTTAAGTCAAAATCCTGCTGTTAAAAGTAAGTTAAACTTTTAAACATGTGTGTCTGATTTATTTCACTTAAGAGTATGGTCTCAAGATCCATCCATTTACCTAGAATTATCTCAAGCTTTTCATTCTTTATGGCAGAGTAGTACTCCATTGTATTAAAAAACCCACATTTTCATTATCCATTCCTTGGTCGATGGGCATTTGGGCTGTTTCCAGGTTTAGCTATTACAAACTGTGCCACTACAAACATGGGTGTGCATATATCACTGCAGTATGATGCTTTTAATTCTTTTGGGAAAGGGAAGAAAATGTCCAAATGGGAAAGGGAACAAGGGAGGGGGAGGGGGAAATGAACGGAGGGACAAGAGAAATAAGAAATGGAAGGAAAAAGTGGAAACAAAACTTTTGTAAATAAGGAGGGAGGAAGAAGTGAAGGGAGGGGAGGGGAATGGGAAAAAAAGAAGCAATAAGATATATCATGTACAGCTACAAATCCTCTATGATGAATGTTATCACTATGTACATCTAAAATGTACCATTAAAATAAAAGAAAAAAAAAAGAAAAAAATGTTAAACTTTTAAAAAATTCCATCAATAGTTTGTTGTAGGATTTAAACTTCTTATATATTTTTTTCTTATCTTCAATACAATTTGACTTCATTCACCTCATATCTTGTGTTGTTTTTGTTATATATTAAAATTTTTCAAATCTGCAAGACCCCAAGATATTACTTTTTGATTTATATAATAAAAGGTGTCATATAGTCAGCATTTACCAAATTGCAATTAGAAATTCTGCAAAATTTTCAACGTCGACATTTAGGAGCACCACTTGATATCCTGCTGTTAGCCAATTAGTACTATTTAACAGAAATTTGTAATTGTGACAATTTAAAATACTTTTAGAAACATCATTGTCAAACATTTATCGTATACCTCATGTACAGATAGTATTCAATTATATCTATTCATACTTTTACTTTTAGATACCGTTTATAGTTCTCTCTTTTTTTCTGTTTCTCTGAATGCATCTTTCTACTGACTGAGAAGTTATTTTTATTATTTTGTTGGAGTCAGGTCAACAAGCATTCTCATTTTCTTAAGCTATCTTTGTTTTACTTGAATATTTTAACATTTTTGTCACAGGGCATATAATTTTTTTTAATTTTTAAAAAATTTTTATTTTAATGGTACATTTTAGATGTACATAGTGATAACATTCATCATAGAGGATTTGTACCTGTACATGACATATCTTGTTCTTCTTTTTTCCCATTCCCCTCCCCCATCCCCTCCTCCCTCCCTATTTACAAAAGCTTTGTTTCCATTTTTCCCTTCCATTCTCATTTGTAATCTTTACAGTTTTGGTACTTTAAGGATATTATTATTATGTTGAATTCTGACTCTCCTCTGATAGTGAGAAGTCAATTACTAGTCTTTTTTCCCCTGTTTTTGCCATTGCTTTTAATATTTTCACATTATTTTTATTTTCACAATGGTTGTATTATAATTCACTCTGTTTCTTTGTCTACCATTTGACATGTCCTATACTTATCTATCATCCTAAGTTTGACGATGGTGATCTTTCACGAGAATTAGAAGACATTTTGTCATGTGACTGTAAGTATTATTTCCCTTTCAGTCTCCAGCCCTTCTGAGAATCGAGTTACATTATTTGCACTCATTCCTTGTTTGCCTTGAGCACATACAATCTGCTTAGGGGTAAGTTTACTGCTTCGTTTGTGGTTGGGTGCTATTGCTCAACACTCCCGGGCTGGTGGTTTGGAGTTCATGTTCTCTAAAGCTCTAAATTCTTGGTTGACTTCAAAAAGTGAAGAAGCAGCAGAATCAGTCGTATGTGGTTTTGCTCTAACAGCAGCAATCCCTGGCTAAGTAAAGCAAGCATTCTCTCATTCTTACCTATTCGAAAATTGAATACTACCGCAGTCAGAAAGCAGTTTAAGATTGTCACCGCTAATCTTTATTTTTCAAAATCTTGAATTTATTTGTCCTGAATTTTAAGCAATATTCAAATATATTTTAAAAGGATTAATTTTGCGTTTGATACAATATTTCTAATTATTCCTTGTGGACTCATTCATCTAATGTAATTGCTGTGGTCTGTATATCTCCCCAAATTCCTTAGAAAATTAAATCTCTATGTCTTTTAGTTTTTGAAAAGTAATGTTCTCCTAGACTTACTGAAAATACAAAGAGACTATGGCCTACTCGTGTCTATGGGAATGATGTTTATGTCATGATATTGAAAGAAATATAATGTAGCAGATCTTTAATATTTATAAGTAGAGTTTCCTGATAAGATAAAATAGTGAATTAATTTAAGGAATTTGCACATGCTAGACTAATGTTTATAAGTTACATGGCCAATATACAAACTAATTCAAATTATAAACCATACAGGTATGTATTTTAATTTTATGCTTTAGCTTAGAAAATCATGGCTATTGAAAATCTGACTTTTTTGTGAAAGTAATGTTGAAAAGCCAAAAGACACAAAATTATTAGTTTTCTATGGTTAATAAAATCCTGTCATTTTCCTCTGTCTTCTTTATTTGATTTACTGTAAGTGGTTACAATCACATACAAATTACAGCAGTGATTACATCTTAAAATTAAGTAACATGAAAGGAAAACTGTTTCAGTATTCCTGAGCTATGATTTTATTTTTAGAAGTTTCACAATAGTCTTAGAGTACGTTTTGAATTATGTACCCTTTTACTTAATATTATTTCTACAGTATGCTCTAAAATATAAGACTTAACATTTGTCTTCACAAATACCTCTACTCTTTTTATTTAATCTGAACAAATGTTGATATGAATATTTTTTCTAAATGATTTTTAAAGTGTAGCTTTTTACTGGGTTCATGACATTTTAAAAGTCTATTTTATTGGAAAAAGGACTTACTGAATTTTCCTGTTATAAAGTTTTATGGCTCATTTTTGTAAATGAAAAGGTATCATTATTGAACCATGGTAACAAGGAAGACTGTATAAGCTAATTAACTATGACTTTGTATTGCTTTATTTTCCTCCAAATTCATGTTGGCCAGCATTTTAAAACAATTATCTAAATACAAATACAAGAAACAAAATTTTGTGTGTTTTTACAATGAAACTGTGTACGAAGGTGAAGTTTTCTAAGTAATCTCAGCTCCTCACGTTGGTTATAAAGTACTCCAATCAATTTCATGACTTGAATTACTTACCTTCCTAAACTTCACCATACATGACTTAATTCTGAATGTTTTAATATTTTGAAAACATATTCTCAAATTTTGTTAAGCACTAACACTTGTTGAGAGAAAATTAATGTATTTTGAAGGGCACACTGGTTTTTAAAATTATGATTATCAGCATGAAGTTTTGAACTTTATACGCACATTGAAGACACATTGATACACTCCATTGAGTGTATCAAAAATATTGTAACACTCAATTCTACTCTTCTGAGTTACCAGAAAATATGGTGGAGAGATTTTCTGTGTTCCTTACTACTCAGAAGCTTGCTTTCTTGGGGGGGGGGGGCGCTATCTAGTTCTAAAAATAATTATACGGAGATTTTAATTGTAAGCTGACAATTTGCATTATGAGAGCAGAAATGCACTATGAACATTTAAATGTAAACTTAAATGTACTAGGTTCATAAACAATGGGCGAATACAAGAGATTAATATGAGTGTTGATTTGTAGTGCAAAACAATGTGGGAGAGAATGTTTTTGTAGATGTGTTTATATTTAAGTAAGTGACAAATTTTGTGATGAGAAATTTGCCTCAGCAAGGAATTGACTTTGTTCATCAGTTTTATCATTGTTTCTTTTTAAAATACAACATTTAAATAGCTATAATTTGGAAATATATATACCATATATGCATAGCTTTATCAAGAATCGTCAAATAAAAAAATAAGCCTGAAAAACCTTGCTTTTGGAGTAAAGGAAGGCAGCAGCATAACTAAGTACTCAGGTTACTATTTTCTTTTTGGGTTTCTGTTGTTTGTTTTTCTTAGTGCTGGAGAGTCATCCCAGGGCTTCACACTTTCTAAGCATGAGTGTTACTACTGGGGTACACCTACAACCCTTTACTACTCCAAGTTGTATGTGGAATGCTTTAAATTTTGTTGTTGTTTGGTACTTAGTGTGTTTGCAATGTGTAATGGTCGCATTCCTTTGGGGCAAGTGGTAAATGCGTGTAACATAGCTTCATTATTTCCATCCCTTTACTTCACCCCTTAATCTCAACCTTCTTTTGATTCTGATTGACTTCTACATCTCCCAAAGATCTGCCTTCTTGTGTCCTACCATCCCTCCTTTATTTGTTTATCTATATTTTGGGTTTCTTACATGAAAGAAACTATGATATATTTAATTTTCTGTATCTAAGTTATTTTATTTAGTATCAAGTTCTTAGGTTCCATTCATTTCTTGCAAATGGAATGATTTCATCCTTCTTTGTAGCTGAAGAATGTTCCATTTTATATGTGCGTGTGTGTGTGTGTGTGTGTGTGTGTGTGTAGATATTATTTTCCTGAACTATATGGCTGTTTTAGACCTTTTTATATTACAATAATGAAATATACAAGGGAGATCCAAGAGCATGGCATGAGCATCCAGTTGTCTGTAAAGAGGGCCTCATGGTGGCTGGGATCACAGTGGTGGAGCTAACTCCCTGTCTGGCGAGACAGGAAGGCAGAGAGCTGGGAAGGTCTGTCTCACTCTTGGTTGCAGCGGTCTCTTGTAAGAACTTCATGAGAAGCAGGGTTCATTTCTTTTGAGGGCATTGTAACCAGTTACTTAACCACTCGGTCCCATCTCTCTGAGGTTTCCCCACCACTTGATACTGCCACACTAAGACTGCGCTTTCATCTTACAAATCTTTAAGAGATAAACTCAAACTCTATCCAAAGGCACAGGCTAGTAGCTCTTAATAAATATCAAATATCCTTTGACTCTGTCTTTTCTTATTCTTCTGGACATAGAAACAAATAAAGAAAAAGAGAGGGTATGAAAACAACTGTGATGATTCCACTTCTGGCTCCAACTGTTCTAATTCTTGATCTGGTTTAGTGAGGCAGAATTCCGTTACAGATTGTAGGGAAGCTGTTGTTTACTGTCAACAGATCTGGTTAAAATAGTGGCTTTTGTGATCACTTTACCCATAGACAGAATCTGTGTCCAGGAAATTTCTTAAATTCTTGGTAAATGAATAAAGAGGAAGTACATTATTTTTGCGTCTTCTTGTCAGTCTTTGTTTCCTAAGAACAGATTAGAACCCATTAGAGGGTTGTAAGGGCCTGTTACTTGACCACCACTGGATATTCTTGTTTTTATTAATTTTGAGAGACAGAAACTAGAACCTGAATACTGAATTATTATTTCCAATTATCGGACAGGTACAGTTAGTGTCTTGTAATTCCCTAACTTGAAGGCTACTATCCCTTTTTCCATTCTTTGAAAACTAGATTAGATAAATGCTTAAAGTTTGGTATTGATTGTCACCAGTGTGAAATAAGAGATAATTATATTTAAAAATATCTTGCATATTTAAGCATGTTTGGTAATTATAGAATATAGAAATGAAAATTATCTAAGAGAACGTTCCTAACATACTTTTATCTGACATCTGAGTCATTCCTTAGGAATTGCTGAAGGACGTTACCCAGATTATACACTCTCTGTACTTCTTATATGCGATGACTTGTTAATAAAGGACTATAGAGCACCATTGGCCCTTTATGTGAGTACCATACCCAGAGAATAAACCGACTGCAGAACAAAAATATCCAAAAGGGAAAGTGATTCTGTATTGAGCACATACAGACCGTTTACCTCGTCATTTTCACCTAATAAACACAGCATCATGGCTAATTATATAGCACCTGAATTGTAATAGATTTTATAACTAATGTAGATACAATTTCAGTACAATGCAGAATTCACGGGTACTCTGAAAATGCTACTCTATTTTATACAAGATACTTGAGTATCTCAAAGGGATGAGCATGTAGAGCAAATCTCTTGTGAATATCTAGGTATAACTGTATCATTACCCTAGTCTCTGGTACCACAAATTTGAAGGCATATTTCTACTCCTTTTAGGACCGATTGGAAATACATTCAGAAGCAGCAGCCCCATGTCCAATTCTGACTCCTCGGAAACACTACCCAGTAAAATTATTTTATTGAGGTCTCATTTTTTCCCCCAGATAACTATGATAGAGTAGTTCTTTTTTTTTACATGATTAGAAAAAAAAAAGGCTTTAGGAAAACAAGAATAAATAGAAGTTGAAACATGCAGAAGTTCTCTCCATCAATTCAATATTTACTCAAGCATTTTTCCATTTATTCTTTAGATCTTTAATGATTACTCTCTATGTACCAAATATCTCACTAGACTTTGGGCAATATACATACAAGCATTGGAACCCACAAAAGTATTTTATTTTCTCTTCCATGCTGATAAATAAACACACAAGACTTCTACCAAATACAAATTTCTTTATTATTTACCTTGGTGAAATCCTAATGCTGAATATCTCTGTTCACTTTATATTCCCACTAACACAATCATAATGTCAATTCTCCCCTTAGATAAGAAATCTCATTTGTCTTGACAGTGTACTCCCATTCTGCCTTCAAACATTTTTTTTTTACCATTTTCACTTAAATGCATACCAGCCAAGACTTCACTCTACCAATTCATCAAAGCAAATCCTGTTAATGTAACAAAATTATCCTTGTTGATAAATCCAAGTCTCAATTTACACCGAACTATCACTATTATTTACTTTCTTTTCATTCCTACTAAAATTAAAATTAAATTGACTTAAAATTTACCTGGGTCCCAGGCTACAACACTCTCTGTTGCTTTTATTCCTACCTTTCCTGCATTAGATTTTGTTCATGCCTCTAGCTATTTATGTTGGAGTCATGAGATTAGAAATTCACTTTCTTTCTTAAAATTTCTATCACTACATTCATTTTGTTGGAAACTGTATACTCTGTTATGTTTAAGCAATGTCTACCTTCTCATGGATACCAAATTTTAATTTCCATGCCAGAATTTTTTTCACAAACCAAACCAAAAGTTTGGAAATAGCTGTATTCGTGGGTTTTCAAGTAACTATCAAAACCTCATGTCAACTCGACATGTACAAAAGGACAAATTTATGACTGCCTCTTACCAAATCTCTCCAATCTGAAGTTTATTGTTTCTATTAATAATAATTTCAGTTTTCCACTTTCTCAGGCCCTATCCCTTTACTTATTTTGGGGTCTCTGTTTTTATCATATCCAATCTATATGGAGTCATCTATTTTTAAGACATATGGAAAACCCTACTACTTCTCACTATCTCCTTTACCGACTGACTTAAACAGTCCTCACATGTCAAAGGAATTACTCCATTGCCAAAGAAGTCCATTCTCAACAAGGCAGTCTGAGTTATTCTATTAAAAGTATTTCAGATATTAACTTATTTTTCTATTCCAAAATTTCCACAGGAGTCCTGTTTTAATAAAAAGTATGCCAAATATTTTAAACTGGCTATAGAACCTACATTTCTCTCTCACATACTGGCCTGCCATAATATTCTTTTCTCGCTTCACTCCTTCCCACTAGTTAACTACAGACACGATGTCTTCCCTTTAATTCCATAAACAAGCCAGGGTAATTCTCACTATTAGATTTTTTGTCTAGCTGCTCCTGCAATGCACATTTCTTAGGAAAGTATGTGGTAACTCTCTAGAATACCTCATTCCTCATCCTGTTTTCTTTGTTTTCTCTTAGTACTCATTAAATTTAACGCACCAAAACATGTTATAATTATTTTTATTTGTATAGACTATCACTGCTATTAGGCAATTGTTTCTTGAGCAGTTTTCCTCCATCAAGCTTTTCCACCATGCTTTTCTGCCTTGGAGGCAGCTGACTATGGGAGAAATTCTCTAAAAAACATGAGCCCAAATAAACCTCTTCTTTAAGTTTTTGGGTATTTTGACTCAATGTTGAGGAAATGTGAATCAGGAGAATACAAGTTGAATCTCTTAAAGGGAATGCTGATGAGTAAAATATATTTGCTTGGTTAGATTTTTACCTGGATAAGCAAAACTTTCTTCTGAGATGAGAGCTATTTGCCAGGAAATGGAAATGTTAATTTGTATATTGGTTTGGAAAAATTTTATTAAGCAAAGAGTGACACCGCAGGTCTATAGCTAATATTTCTAAAGAAAAAAAAAATTTCTGGAACATGTTGGGTCACATTGATGTGCATGGTCTCAATTTTCAGTCCTAAATATCAAGCTGTATGGATATATGCTGTTTAAAATTTAGATTTCTGTGTATTTTGTGTAGTACAGCATCCCATTCATTGATCTTCTAAAAATACATGCAACTATTTGGATTGTTATTAGTATTTTATTATAGCATAAAATATATGCTTTAAATGATTTTAAATTAGTAGTTTGTGATTGATGTTCCAAGGATAAAATTCTTTATTGAATAAACATTCTCACTGAAACATAGCCATGCACGTTATTTTATATATTTTTTCATGGTATTACAAAAAGACTCGAGTAGATGATACAGAAACTTTCTATTTCTTTTGCGTAAATTATTTATTGTCTGGTTCTTTACAGAAAAAAACTTTGCCAACCCCTCTTTTAATAGATTAAATAAATTTAAAACATTTTATTTTGCAATAAAAATTTGTAATTAGAATGAAAAAGAGTGTTTTATGTAAAGTGAAATTTTGGTAAAGTTTCTTCATTTTTAAAGTGATCACATAATAAATACTCTGTTATTTGCTAAAGATATTGTACCTAAACATATTATAATACCAATTTAACCTTCTGCATTATACTACCCACAAATATAAAATTGTCACAACAACAAAACATCATTTTAATGTTTTAACAATTAAGATCAAGTTGTACAATAATAATTAATTAAAATAATTAATATGATTAGAAAAAACATGAATAACGATGATCAATCAAAGAGCCCTACAATTTTAAATTAAGAAAAACAATTTCAAAATTGATACCAAGGACAATTCTTTTCTCTGAGTGGAGAATGGGTTTTCATTCAACAATTTAACATTTTCTTTTATTTGAGTATTATTTTTTAAAAATAGTACTGTTGGTATTAGGTGTTCTTTTAAGAAGTCTGTGTTATTTAAATTGAGTCCATGTTTCCTATATAAATTTGTTTCCAGGCAGTCTAATGAAACCACTAAGACCAAAACCCCAAAAGACGTTAAACCATCTGAGCAAATGTAAACTTTCAGAAAGAACAGATCTTGTGCATATTTCATATGTAGAAGAAAACTATGCGAGGTAATCACTTGCCCTTTCCCTGATATTTCAAGCAGCAGAAAATAAAAAAAAAAAAAAAAGCAAAAAGCATAAAAGATGGGCCCCAAATAGCTTTTGAAAGCACATCTGTTGAGGCTGTAAGAATGCTGTGGATATTGAATCTTACTTACATATTTATAAGCTGAATGCTTCTTGAATGGTACAAGTTACAGGACTCCACTTCTTATTATTCAGATATTCTGCTTTTGTAGCCCAAAGATTTCATAGTTTGTAAAATAAGTCAATTTAAAAACAAAACCAAAACACCCTGGCACATCTTCAAAATAATTTGTGAATGTTTCCATGACGAAATGATCTCTGACAATCTTGGTATCTATGTACTCCCAAACGCAAATTGTGTTATCAAGAATACATGCGGGAATAAAGAGTGCACTAAATGTCAGAACTATTAGGAATTATTTTGTGACTCAAGTACATACATATCAAAATGTTTTCCCCCTTTACGGAGGAGATGGGACACTATCTTTCTAAATAACTACACATGAGTGTTGTGTGCTCAGTAAGTACATACTTAAGTGAATTAAAGTTACAGTGTGTACTTTGTATAAGCTTGATGATCAAACTGCAGTAATACTATGAGAAAATACCGAGAGATAATCACTCATGTTACATGAAGTCTCAGATTGAACAGCTAACTGCCATATATCTTGGAGATTTTCATTTTACAACATCTTTAGAAGTCATCACTGGATGTTATAACTGGGAATATTCGTGGTCATTTGAAATTCATTGACAGCAATCTAATATCCACTGAAATGGATTGGAAGTATTTGAATATGCCCCCCAAATTCTATGTGCTTGAAGTTTACATATTAAAGCAAAATGTTGATCATGCATGGCTGTGAGACATTTGCGAGATAATTAGGATTAGATGAGATCATAGTGGCTGTGCTCCCATGAAGAAATTAATGGCTTCATAAGACAAGTTAGCAAGACCTGATCCGGTAGGCTTGATCTCTCACCATGTGATTTCTCCTATGATGTCATGAAGCTGCAGCAATACTCTCTTTAAATGCCAGCAATTTGTAATCAGATCTCTCGATCTCCAGACCTGTGGCAAGCACATTTCTTCTATTTATAAATTACCTAGACTGTTGCATTGTGTTACATCAATACAAAACAGACAAAGAAAGGTGATATTTTGAGGTTCGGCCTTTGGGAGATGATGAGAACTGGAGGGTGGAGCTTTTATGAATGCGATTAGTTCCTTTATAAGAAGAAGCCAGAGAGCTAGCTTGCCTTCTTTATGCTGTGTGAGGGAACAAAAAGTCAAGAGTCTGCAATAAGAACAGGGGTCTAGGGGACTCCAACTGCACTGCCACCATGTCTCAGATTTTCAGCATGAAGAACTATAAGAAATGAATGCCACTGAGCAGCCATCTTGGAC
Organism: Hystrix cristata; assembly: GCA_004026905.1. Taxonomy (NCBI): domain Eukaryota; kingdom Metazoa; phylum Chordata; class Mammalia; order Rodentia; family Hystricidae; genus Hystrix; species Hystrix cristata. Next base: position 36,474 of record PVJO010011361.1, on the reverse strand, counting down.
AACAGCAAGTCCCCAAGCTCCTTCTATGACAAGAACAGCCAAGTTCCCTTGGGGAGAACCAGCAGTGACAAAGCTTCTCCTGGGAAACAGCAGGCTGCCGTCTTCTGCTCCTCTTCTCCTTTATGTTGTGTCGGCAATAATCTTCAGGTGGACCCTCTACTACCAGTTCAGCTGGATGTTCTGCTCAAGTTGACCACAGTAAGTCCACCACAGATGTCACTGTACCTCTTTTGTCTGCAAAGTAACTTTTAGCATCAACAACTAAAGTCTTTGGGATATTGTATTGCCGAAACAATGAGAATGGATCTGGAATGATTCTGAAGGTCATTTTCCTAGACTTAGTAGTTTTCATTTTATTTCATGTTTGATTGGCCAAAAGAAGCCACAATGCCCTGCTTATTTGCAAAGAAGCTTCAAAGTATGTGTTTTAGCACAAAGAAAGGTATGATTACAGAAGTAACACACTCTGTAAATATTTATTGAATATTGCAGATAAGAACAAAGAACCATAAGAAAATTAGCAATAATGCCATGAAAAACTCTTCTTCCTTTAACAGGCAAATTCCAAATGCATAAGTCAACAATTTGTCTATCAAACAGAAACTTTAGGGAGTTTGAGTGCCTAAGACAATATTTCTTTGATACTGTAAGATTTGCTTTGAAAATAGTTTGTTTTCTTGAGTTCTACTCCATAATTTTTGATACCCATTTTAGTATAAAAGCATGACTCATTTTTATTCAAATTCCCAGGAAATATAATTAGTTTACCCCTTCACATGAATGCTTAGTCTAAGAAGCACAACTATAAAATAAAAAGGAAAAACGAGCAATTTAATAATCAATGTAGCACTGAAGTTCCAGCCCAGAATTTGAAATTCAGAAGTGGTACATACATTTTTTCTGGATGATTTTTATTCAGTTTAAATTTACCAGAGATACAATTTCTTTTATGTACTTGATCTTTTTGCATAGACGACAGCCTGAAGGCATCTCATCATTCAATCCTGATCCTTCATTTCACATGAACTTGTCAAATTCTATTCTCTTAATAGTCTGTAATAAATAAACGTAAAGTCTATTGTCATTTCTTTTCCTCTTTGTTGCAAATGCCCATTTACTTTTTTCAAATTTGACAGTAAAGGGCCTTTTGTGGTTATATAAAATACCTGTTCTTGTCCTAGAAAGTACTGAGTATTGCTACCATTGCTACCAAATAATTGTTCAAATTCATATGTAGAAATCATACAATTAGAACAAGAGCCCAAGTGGATGATTCTCATGCCCTGTCTCTTTCTATTAAGCCAAAGTTAATTTCTACTGAGGTCTGTCAGCTTAGTTTAAAATCATGAAATATTTGTTATTGCTTTTCTAGCATTCACTAACTCTCTGATAAAATTTTTATGTGGAATTTACTATGTATGCTTAATTCATGTTAGTCCCACATTTTCTGCAAGTATATTCCCTTCATAATTTTTAGTATCATCTTAGCTTTTCTCTACTTTTTAGCTTCACACTACTTCCTGCTCTGTACATTCACTGCATACTTTCTAAATCAAGTTTTCTAGGGCCTTCATGTCCCTTCTTTCAACTCCTCTGTTACTTCTCTACGTAATAAGGTAAAGTGGTACTAAAGAGATCATGGCTGTTGATGAGACTCAGCTAAGACAGAATTTGGCCTGTAACCTCCTACAAAAGACAGAAGAGTGCTTCTCAGTTTCTAATGAGATAACAAACATTTAACATAATGTGTATTTTAACTATGAAATGACTGTCAACACAGGTGGAATTCATGTTGTATTTCCGTGAATTAAAGACAGCAACTATAAATGTTAATTTAACCTGCAGAAGATGATCAAATATATGGTGAATGTTTAAATTTTTTTAAAACAAATTATTACATTTACAAAAATGACATTAATCCACCCTGAAGGACTCTGCCTCACTCAAAACACACTCACTTCTTCATTCCTGCTACTTTCGAAAGCGGTTATTGAAATACTCTTCTTGCAAATATCTTTACAAGATACAGTCAAAAATACAGTGAACATTGCTGTTAAGTGCCATCCAAAGAAAAGCAAGATCAAAAACACATTAGGGCGTATCCGTGTCCACCTTATTTACTGGATCTGGCACTGTGAAACTTCTCACTTTTCCCCAAATTCAAACGGACCACAAAGGTAAAGATTCTGAAATGCTTAAGGACACCATGTTATCCAGAAGAGCACAACTAAAGAAACTCACAAAAAAAGGCTTTTGGAACTGCTTCAGAAAGTGAAAACGAGGGTGACGTATTTGTGTTCAAAGTGAGGGGGTTATTTTCAGAGGGATTAATGGCAATGTGTCTTTTATTATAATAAATGTTCTTTACTTTAAATAATCACCATTTTTCAATCACATCTCATGTCACTATGCTGTAAATGTAAATGTGTACATATATTTATGTATGACAGAAGAAATGGATGAACATATGATTAAAGTAAATAAGCACATATGGCTTAAGATTTCATCTTGTCTAAAAGCAATAACACAAACTAATGAGAATATATGCATATGTACATTTATAATTATCACTAGTCTAATAAATACACATGGGCCAAGATGTTAATATGACTTGAATTATGTATTTTAATATTCTTTTAAATTGATTAGCAAAACAACTATTTTCTTAGCAATCAACTTAACTTTTTAGAAGGACTTACTGTGGTCAACTTGAGCAGGGACGCCTAGTTGGACTGAGTTGGTGTGTCCTGGGCAGAGAAGATCCGCGTGGAAGTTATCGCCAACACAACATAAAGGAGAACGCAAGCAAAAGACAGAGGCGGCTATTTCCCGGGAGAAGTTCTGCTGCGGCTGGCTCTCCAGAACGGAACTCGGCTGTTCTCCTCACAGAAGGAGCTCGGGCCCTTGCCGCTGCTGGGGCTGCCTGCTGCTCGCTTCAGGGGAGCTCTGGTCTTCATCTCTGCTGCAAGCACTGTACCCTGGGTTCAGTGTAGAGTTCTTCAGCCTTCTAATGCAGACACGGATGTGCGTGGGACAGTGCTGTGGGCTCCCAGACCTTGATTTGATCTTTCAGATCTCCAGTTGGAAGATAGACGCTCTGCACTCTTCCTGTATTTGCCTCGTGTGTATGAATGTTGTAACTGGTAATTGTCCTGTATTAAATCTGCTCTGTTGTAAACTGTTGACTCTAGAAAAGTAACTAAGACAAATTTTTTAGCAACTGCTTCCAAAATCAGTACTCAAATAAATTAGAGAATCCGGAAGAAATGAATAGATTTCCAGACACATGTGAATTACAAAAATTGAACCATGAATATATAAAAACTCTGGCTAATCCAGTAAGAGGAAATAAAATTGAAATATTAAAGAAAAAGTACCGACTAAGAAAAGATCAGGACAAAATGGATTCACCGATGAATTTTACAAGAAATTCATGGAAGGTCTAATGACAAGACTCCTCAAAATCTTTAATACAATTGAAAGGGAAGGAGTACTTCCAACTTTATTCCTGAAAACTAGCATTATCCTGATCCCAAAATGAGGCAAGGAGCCAATGGTCAAAGAAAACCACAAGCGAACCTTTTTAAAGAACACAGACACAAAAATTGTAAATAATATAATGACAAACAGAATGCAACAAATCATCAAAAATCCCATACATCATGACCAAGTAGGGTTCATTCCAGGGATGCAAGGGTGGCTCAACATACACAATTCAATGAATATAATACACAGTGTAGACAGAAGCAAAGACAAAAATCATATGATCATCTCAATAGGTGCCCAAAATACCCAACATTCATTCAAGATTAAAAAAAACAGCAGCAACAACAACAAAAAACAAAGGAAACAGGTAGAGAAAGATCTTATCTCGATTTTCTCAATTTGATAAAAAACAATTTATGACAAACCTACTGGCAGTATCATTTTGTATGGGGAAAATGTGAAAGCTTTCCCTCTGAAGTCAGGAATAAGACAAGATGTCTACTATCTCCACTGCTGTTCAATATAGTAGTTAAAATATTAATGCAATCAGGCAAGAGAAAGAAATAAAAGCAAAAGTTTCCTGGGAAAGGAAGAAGTAAAATTATCATTATTTGCACATGATATGATCCTCTGCTTAGAAGATCCAAAAAATTCGATTAAAAGATACCTGAAATTAATAGCCAAATCCAGCGATTTATTGGGATACAAAATCAACACACAAAAATCAATAGCATTCCTGTACAACAAACATGAACCCATGGAGAAAGAAAGTAGGGAAATAATACTATTCTTAATATTTTTAATGGACATATTTATAAAAAAATTCATCTTCCAAGAGAATGACATGTGAATACAAAGCATTTACTCAGATTAAATTTTCGTTCCCACAGTCTTTATTGTCCATAATCTACTCTTTAGGATTGAAAAACTAGCAATGTTTGGCATTTCAATCAAGATTTGCAGTTTACTAAATGCCTATTGAGAGAAATGAGAAATGTAAGATATTAAGGAAAATTAAGATGATAAGAAAAATTGAGTTATGTGGTAACAATTAAAAATGTAAAATTTAAAGAAAATTTGGAATTTTTTTTTTTAATTTGGAGTACATGTCTTCCCACAGTGGCATAATCATCAAGGAGATTAATCCAGAATGAAAATTTAGAAAAATTGCCTTCACTATGCTAAGCTTTTAATGAAAGTATCTCATTGCTCCACAGACCTAATCAAACTGATAGTCAGATGAAGAAAAATAACATTTCCAAAGCTAAGTATGTGTTACATGGAAAAATTGGAGAATTAGGGTAATTCATGAATTCCCTGTAATAACTCAGCTATGTAGCCCATGTTACTTTTGTTAATTAGAATTGTAATAAATTTAACAAATGGACTCAATATATATTTTTACAAAATCTTAATTATAATGAAGAAATTGCTATGTCTCTACCAAGGAGTGCTTTAAAGTTCCAATTATAGCTGTTTAAAATGGGTAAATTACTATAGTAATTCAAATTAATATCTTAACACTTTTAATTTTATTTGAAGATACATTTATTATGAAGAAACTGGAATTTTATTAGATATTTTTATTTTTGCTGCCCATTTTGGTTTATTTGGAATTTGAATTTCACTTATTTTCAATTCATTTTTTATATTTGCTTTTGTAGTTTGCTATAGAATCTACATTAAGAAATCACACATTTTATTAGATTAAATTGAAAAATATGTCTCACAAATTTAATAATTTGAGGATGCCACTAAATCATGTTATTACAAAAGTGTATTACAATTTAAATTCTATACATATAATGTTGTGTTGGAATATAACATGTACTACAGAAACCAAGACTTACGTATGCTAAGACGAAATAAAAATCAAAGATAATAGTTTTAGTGGGAAGATTATAAAAAATATCCATCTTCCAAGAAAATGATGTGTGAATATAAAGCACTTACTCAGATCAAAACACCAAGCATTTTTAGATGTTTGTTATATTTCTGAATTGTGCTAAAATTTGAGGTAAATAAGACCCTCATTAACTAAGCTACTGCTTTTACTACAAAGATCAATACTTCACTTTGATTTCCTATTTCTAGATATTTAAAGGTGAATGAACCTAAAACAGAATAAAGGTTGGCAATCAAACAACCTCAGAGAAGAACTAGAAAAGCAAGATAATATAAAAACCTTTGAGGAGCCAAGCCTCTGCAAAGCAGGGAGGATCATGGAAGAGAAGTCAGGACTCTGAGCATCACTTTGACCTTGGGTTAGGACAAGGCACCACACATTTTGGCTGCTCATCACAAAATTGTTATTGGGTTTTCACTAACTGGAAAATTGTCAAATTTCCTTGAGATCTCTTCTTTGATATACAGTGTCTGGTTGTTTGGAAACATATTGGTTTATTTCAATATAGTATATGTTTTTGATATTCATATATGCAACTGTGTTATATATTCATATTTATGCATTTTATATATATGTACTCACATATATGTATATATACATGAATTTGGTTTCCAGTACAGATGTTGTTACATTTATAATTCAGTGTCCTAGTCTGAGGTCATGCTCCCCATGATTTAATTCATTTTGAGAGTACTGCGATATACTGAGAATTTTATTTTCTGACCCCTCATACTGTTTATCATGGTGAGTATGCCATACACAAAATATTTTCTGCAGTTGTGTTCTAAAGTACTGATTAAAGTAGTTGATAACATTATTCAGAAGATCTAAAGTGACTAAGTTTCTTCTCTATTTGTATCAATTTCTGAGACATGCATTAAAACTTAATGTTGACATCTTTGTTTCTCCAGTGATTCTATATCCAACACGAATTTATGCAGTAAAGTTGAATGCCACGGGTTAAAGGAAGAGAAAGCAATGTTAGACTCAGAGAAATAATCAAATTGTAAGAAACGCTTTGCTTTATGTCTTGTACAGAGTAGCTACTCTGAATATAATGATATACAATTTAACAACTGTTGTTATTCTTTTATTACTCAATTATGAATATTTGTATTATTTTTTCATAAAATAAAAACAAAAATGAAGCAGGACAGTGATCATGCTTTGATCTCTAGAAGTGGAAGAAATACCAAAGGCCTACGTATATAACCACCACCACAACTTAAAAATCTTATTTTAAACTGTGTATGTAAGAGGAAATAACCAGACTTTAGGAATCATGAAATTTTTGGAAGAATTTTAAAAGATTGCATATTTTATACAGCTTCAGTGTTGTATCATCTTACTTGTTCTGAAGGGAAAAAAAAAAAACCTAAGGAAAGTGAGGAAGTTTGTTGCTTAAACACGTGTGCTGGTTCAAAGTTTTGGAGACCTCACCTTTGACACACACATTTTTCTTGAATCCAAAAAACTCAACTCTATGATGAAGTTTATTTTTGCTTTCATGAAAGTCAAACATCTCGGTTATTTGTGTCTGCGTTACCATGATTCTTCACAGTGCTCAGGACAATCAAAATAAGCCTTTTAAAGTACGTATGTGCCTTACATTGCTTTTAACTCATTATGAAGAAATCAGCAATTTTTATAGCTCATTCTAAGAATTCAAGGAACTGAATGTATATTGCGACTAGAAGAATCTTGGAATACACTTATTAGATTAGATACTAAACTAGCAAATGAGAGTGTAACTTTTACTGGACCACTAAATGATTTCCATTTTGGGGAATCAAAATAAATCGACATGCACATTTATTTCTGTTTAATTGCTACCTGATGATGACATCTTTCCTTTTCAGGATACTGCTGTTTCCTGTTAGGCTTTCATTTCTGGGAGCAAACTCTTTTCAGCAGTGCTCTGTGTTCTTAGGGGAAGAAGCCCTGATTTTCTAAAACCTCATATCTTTTTAAAAGAATTTTAAATTTCATTTGACATTGTTTTATATGTCATAATGACACAGTGGTGTTCTGGTAGAAGTTTAAAAGTTAATATTCTCAACCTTCTACCCTGTCTATAAGATGTTGGTTTTTTTGTATCAACTATTTTTCTATTCTATGAAGCCCAGAGCAATGTACATGAGGATCGACTGATTAAATATTAGAGTCTAAAATGTGAATTTTTATGGGGAAAATTATACTTAAAATAATAAAGCTGGATTTGGTTTAGATAATCCAGATTTTCTAGGCAATGTTTAAAACATCAAATCAGGGGACAATTGTACATATGCATCCTTCTTTCCCTTAACTCTGATTGGTTATTGGCCTTGGTTGTAACAGACTATTTGATTTGGTGCTTGCTTGACATCAAAAACGAGTTATTGTCTTCCAACTTTAAGGATGGTGCTTCAGTCAGGGAGATTTGATAATTGCATAATGGTCAGGATCACTCTCCTAGGGACACTCTTCTAAGAATGTGTGGGCTCCCTTTTGGGCGGTGTCTTGTGCTGACGGTTAGTGGGTGATGTAGATAACTTTTGGAGTCTCTGGCAATCTTTCAGCGCTGCCTTCTTTGAATCTGAAGCCTTTGTTGGAAAAGGCAGGAGCTTCGTTCTTCCACTACCATCTTTGTGAAGTTGGTTAATCTACGACTATGAAAATTACACAACTTACTATGCTAAGCACATTGATTAACTTCAAAGACAGATGATAATAATCCCAATACTGGAAAAGTTTATTAAGAAATGAGGGAGCTGTGAACTATTAGTATTTGATAAAGCATCTCACCCGCATTTTGTGAAGTTTGGTGAGCCCCATTTCAGATTAAGGCTCTTATATTGAAGTCCTATTATAGGAGTTAAAACATTTTGTAATCAATATCATGTACATTTCATCATGGTCACACCTTGTAATACATTCTGGGCTTTCCTTAGAAGCTAACATAATGTGGAAGCTCATAGGCTACGAGCAAAAATAACAGAAGAACGTATTTAAAGTTATCCCTAGGTCTTTTGCAGAAAAAGAGTAAAAACAAAAATATCTACTTTTATCCACCTTTCTTGTAACACATTTTTTTGTCCAACTGCTAACAGGCATAGAATTTTCAGAATTGTCTTCTATTTGTAGCTTACTTTTAGCAACTTTTTTTTAGTAATCCGCCTGCCCATCTTTTATAATAATATCTTAACATCTGAAATAGCAAAGGACATTTGATATGAATACTGATATTGAGAATCTGCTCAAGAAGATCAGTAAGTAATCTCACTACAGTCATCGAGAGCAGTATGGCAGAATCTATAAGAGTTTCCCACTGAAATCCTCCCCAGATATTTATTTAAATAGAGATTTCCCCAGAATGGGGAACATCTGTAAAACATGAGACTCTCAGATCATTTTTAGTTAGATTTATTTTATTAGGTATGTGAAACATAAGCATTATACATATTAATAGAATAACATATGATGTTTCAATTCATATACATGGTGTGGAATATTTAAATAAGGTTAAACACATTCATCTCCTCAGTTATCATTCTTCATAGTGAAGACTTTCAAAATCTCTCTTCCAGCTTTTTGAAATGTACAGTATAATATTGTTATCTGTGGTCACTGAAATGCTCAATAGGACAACAGAATGTTTTACTCTTATCTAATTGCAATTTTGTAACCACTAATCAACCTTCACCACTGCCTCTTTTAGACACCAAGTTTTAGATACCACTTGTGCTTCAGATCATGTGGCATTGTCTTTCTGTGCTTGGCTTATTTCACTTGTAATGAGTTCTAATTCAATCTACACTGTCACAAATAGCATTTCATTCATTGTTATAGCTGACCAGTATTCTAATGTGTATGCATTACAATGTTTTCTTTAGCCACTTGTTTTATCATAGTTCTATCTTTAAGTATTTGAGGCACATCTACTGCTTACCTGGGTGACTTTATAGTCTTAACTTGGTACTACTGATAGGAAACTCATCAAATTTGGCACTGGGTGCATTTTGTTCAGAAAATTTTGTCCCCATACTGTTCATTAGTTTGGTACTTGATAAGAAAGCTAGGACTTGTCAGTATTGATCATCCCATGACCTGCCACCCTTTCCAGCCAAAACAACTTATTTGGTATTCGTTTTTGGTACTCATCAAACCTCCAAGAAGCGATTAATGATGTATACCCATGTAGTTCTGTACTGATTTACACTTCCAGTAACAATATGCAATGATTCTCTTTTGTCCACATCTTCACTAGTACTTGTTATCATTTTTTATAATTACCACACTTAGAGATGTGAAGTGTTATCTCATTGTGGTTTTGATTCATATTTCCCTGATTATTAGAAATTTTGAGTACTTTTCATATGCCCATTGACCATTTATACAACTTCTTTGACAGGAGTGTATTTAGGCAAATGATTCATTTTCTAATCGAGTTGTTTTTCTCTTTTTACCATTGAGTTATTAGAGTTCTTCATATGTTCTGAATAATAACCACTTGTCAAATGAGTAGTTTTTAAATGTTTTCTTCCCCTGTATAGGTTGTCTTTTCACTTTGTTTCATTTGTTTTGTACAGGTTTTATTTTAGTTTGACATAATCACATGTCTGTTTTGTTTTTCATAACTTTGATATCTTTTTAAAGAAAACGTTGCCCATTTCACTGTCCTGGACTTTTTCCATCTTATTTTCTAGTATTTTCATAGCTTCATGTCTTGCATGTAAGTCTTTAATTCATTATGAATTGATTTTGGGAACTGGTGAGTGATAAGAGGTTGGTTACATTCCTGTGTACAGGAATGTCCAATTTTCCCAGCCCCACTTGTTGAGATTACTATTCTTATTCCAATATGTGTTTTTAGAATCTTTTTCAAAAATTAGTTGGCTATAGATGTGTAAATTTACATCTGTGCTCTCTCATCTGTTACATTGATCTACGCATTGATACTTATGCTAACACCACTCTGTTTTGATCAGATCATATTTGTAGTATGCTTTACAATCAGGTGATACAATATCACCTGCTTTATTTGTTTTACGCAAGATGGCTTTGACTAATTAGGGTTTTTTTTTTGTGATTACATATAAATTTTAAGATTTTATTTAGTTTTTTGAAGAATATTACTGGTATTTTGATTAAAAAATTATTTTGAATCTCTATATTGCTTTGGGTAGTAATTTATTTTTCTATTCCATTAATACAATGTGTCTTTCTGTATTTCATTTCTTTTCAATTTGTTTCATAAGTCTTTCATAGATTTTCTTATATAAACCTTCTAAAATTTCATTTTAATATAGGCAAATCATGTTACTATTTGTGGCTCTGGAGAGTGAAACTATGATCATGGCTAAGAAACTACTGTAAAGCAGATTCAGTTCTAAACACACATAATTCACTGGCAGTTAATCAACAACTAATGCGACCATTAATCATAATATGTCAACCTGATTGGATTAAGGAATACCTAGCATATTAGCAAAGCACTTTTTCAGATGTGCCTGTGTAGGTCATGGAGGCCTGACCTTGAGTACTATACATGAGCCCTGGCTCCTCTCTCTCTGACTGTTTCCCCACTCTGCTTTCCAATGCCATGAATTGAGCAGATTTGCTCCACCATATCTTTCTGCCTAATGTCTCTTTCTTGGAGCCTGCTGACAACAGAATAAATGCCCTGGAACCATGAACCAAATTAAATCTCTCCTCCTTTAAATTGTAGGTGTCAGGTGGATCCATTGCCCAACCATTTTGTGGAACATTAACATTTTTCTATCACATCTTTGCAAAAAAATAATTTTAGCTTCTCATTTCCAATGGAGGCCTTTTATTTCTTTCAATTGCATGAGTGGTGAAAGTGGACATCCTTGCCTTATTACTTATTTAGAGAGAAAACACCTCCTACTTTTCTCTCCAGTATGATATTGGTTATGGAGTTTTCTAATATTTAATATTTTGAAGTGTGCCCCTTCTACACCTAATTTGTTGAGTGTTTTTATCATGAATGTGTAGAGCATTATCAAATGATTTTTATTCATTTATTGAGATGAACATTTTTTTGTTATTCATTCTAGAGTGATGGTATTTTTATTGAATTGGAAATGTTTAAAAACATTTGTTTATATCATAAATAGAAAGATTTCAAATAAAGAACCTAACAATGCACTGGAAGAGCTTGGAAAACACAAATGATCCACAAAATTATTAGAAGAAAATAAACAATATTAAAACATTAATACATTAATTTGAAACTAAAAAGAGCAGTTTAAAAGGTCAGTAAAGCAAAGAGTTGGAGTTTTTGAAAAAAGAAGTTGACTGGTCTTTTACTGAATTAAACAAGAAAAACGGACAGAAGGCTAAAATAAAATTAGAGATGAACAAGGAGATATTACAACTGATACCACAGAAATAAAAAGGATAATAAGAGACTACTATGATTACATTCTAGCAAATTAGAAAATATAAAAATAATGGTAAGTTCCTAGATATATAAAAGTGACCAAGATTAAATCAGGGAGAAATAGAAAATTTAAACTGTATTATATTAGAAATAATGATAACAGGTAATGAGATTGAAGCAATAATTAAAAGTCTCCCATCAAATGAAAGTCCACAGTCTGATGGCTTTTGAGTTGAGCTCTACAAAATGTTTGAAGAACAAATTATAGTTCTTCTTATACTATTATCAAAAACATTTGAAAAGAAAATAACCCTGCCAATCTCTTTTTATGAAGCCAACACTATTCCACGACCAGAACCAGCCAGACACAACAACAATAAAAAAAAAAAACCCACTATAAACTGATATTCTTAATAGATGCAAAAAATATCAACAAGTTCTGGCAAGCCAAATCCAACAGAACATCAAAAAATATCATGCACCATCATCTAGTGAGATTTATCTCAGAGATACTGGAATGGTTTAACATACACAAATGAATGAATGCAATAAATTACATTAACAAAAATAAAGAACAAACATTTCTTTACTAAATAATTGAAATGGTTTTATTTTCTTTTTGGTTGACCATACAAGTTGCACTCACATAAAAAAAGGACCTGCTAAATGGCTCCTTCTTAGCTTCCCTTCTACTATAAAAACAATCCAAATAGTAACCAAAGACGATATGGAAGTCCCATAAAGTCCTCAGTTCAGAGTAGCAGGTGCTATTACGCAGCACTAAGTCCTGCCTCATGGTGGAAACACTCTCTTTCTGGCAGCCAAAAGGTTGCTGATGACTACCAGCGAAGTACTCCAAGAAGTACTCCCTACCAGTCAGAAGAAATTTCCTTGCCAAAAGTTATGTCCCATACTTCAGGGGAAGTCAACGTCTAATGCCTGGTCATGGTTAGCACATAAATGCTTGCTCTGTGCCTTAGTTCTTAAAGAACCAGCATATTTCTCACAGTTCTGAAGAAATTCAAGATTAAGGCACCAGCTGAATCATTGTTTGTTCAGGGCTCTGTTTCTGCTTTGTAGACAATCAGCTTCTGCTTGCATTGTCACATCTCAGGAAAGAGTGTGCTCTAGTCTTTTCTGTCCTTATGAGGATACTTACTCTTATCATGGTGGGCCCACTGACACCTGTTCACTCGATCTAAAATAATTACCTCCCAAAGGCCCCATTTCCTAACATCATTCCACTGAAGGTTAAGGTTTCAACCTGAGAATCGGAGAGGTAGACGTATGTATTGGCAATGATGTGCACTATAATTCCATTCAGAATAGTTTAGAAGAACCACCTCTCTAGCTTCAGAGTTTCCTGTGGGGGTCAGATGAGAGCTCTGTCGTGATTACAACATACTTTAACTACTCTCATTGCCCAAAGTGGCTTCGCTTACAGTATTTGTGAGAGACAAGTCCAAGTAAAGCTTAATGCTTCAATTTTATCCCAAAGAAAACCTTGTGTTCAACATGGGACTTAGTGGCAAGCTCACAAACAGCAACCCATACAAAGAGCAGAGCACATCTACTATATACTGGCCCCCTATGACCCAGACTGTGTAAATGTTACATAGAACCAAAATTTAGCTGTGCAGATATTAATGAACCTTAGCCACACAACCTCTATATTTCTGGCCTTCTGTGCAAGGATCTGGGTCTATCAACTGCAGCTCATGTGTACAGTCAGAGTTTCCAAAGATGGTTGTACATATCTGCTAGCCATGCGGAACCTGCACACTACGATGACCTGGATCTCATGTACTCTTTCCTCTTGGTATAACCAAGTTCTGTACCACTTGAGTGTTGTGTACTCTGGTCTCTAGAATCATGTATGAATCTCTTTCCTAGATGGTACTTTTGATCTTAAGGATACTCATGCTATCTTCTATCCTATAGCACAACCTAACAACCAAGTAAGACATATTTTCTGCAGCATGCAGAGTTGCTGTGATGACTCTTACCATTGCCTGATAAAAGTGTAAGAGCCCATGTCTTGGGTCCCCATTCCAGGGTAGTCCTCATTCTCCAGGCCTGGTGATACATTTGAGGAAGCTTTAAGTGTACCTTGGCCTGCTGATGGAGATAAAGTTTATACTAGGAGTCTGCCCATGAACCTTAATCAGTTAGCCACAGGGAAAAGTTGAAAGCCAATTGATTCAGTCCTACTGCCCCATTGCCTTTAGACCACAAACTCATAAGTACTCCAAACTGCGTCTTCTACAGTCTAAATTGATTAGTTCTTTCCCAGTCTCAAACTAGTTCTAGCATGAGCAACACCGACCACGCTGAAAGGAGTAATTTCTTGAAGGTTGGGCAAGTTCAGATGAAATGATATGGTCAAAGGCCAGGAGGAGCCATACTCTCCTCAATTTTCTACTGGCCTGACAGGGAAGTTATCCTTTCTCTTGAGTAGTGGAAGGGTCTGGATCACATGACAAAGTATCACATGTCACTACAGATCTTCATCTGTCTCAAGAACTCAAATCACCAGGATTAAGTATAAAACAATCTGAGATGTTGCATGTCTGCCAGGATTGGGCTTGGAATATGCCTGTTATATGATGATCTTTCTGAACCTGGATAATTATGAAAGACCTCTTGAGAGCTATCAACCTAATTACAGAATTTAGAGCCTTAGCATGGCAGTGTGTAAAGCCTGCTAGACATTCAGATGCTATGCTTCTGTATCCCCAGCAAGTGCAGAACCTCACAGGATATGTGACTCCTAATTAGCAGGCCTATTGACATTCTTGGTCTCCCAGGAATGAGCAGGAATACTTCGTTAAAAACTCATGTATGAACATATTGATGTGATGCTTTAGCAAAGCAGTGACATCTGTGAGAGACTCTCTAGCAAAATGCAATGTATGTCACCATGAGGGCTTATAGATAACAAAGGTGAAAACTCTCGAGCTCAAAGTGAAACCCAGGCCTACTAGACTAAGGCAATGCGTCTATGGCAATTGAAACAGGAGATTTTTCAAGAGGAAATAGTAGTTACGAGATCACTTTGGGGCGAAAAGGAAATCCAAATCTTAGTGGAAAGGTATCACTGGTGTGACTGGACAGGGTAAGAAATGTTCCCTTGGTTGTAAAGATTTTACTGAGGAAGTTCTATTCTTCATGTCCATGTTTATGTCTAAACAGTTTCAGGTAGAGATGAAAATCACCATTAGGAAAGAGTCCATGCTAGAAGAAGCCCTCAAATCCACACTGTTCTATCATGTCTAGACCCATTTCAAGAAAACAGATTAAGACTGAGACAATAGTCTGCAAGGCACTGCTGAGGCCCTAGTATAATTGAAGGAGTAGAAGGATGATATTCAAACATTTATGATTTTCGTAGACATCGAGTCTGGCCCATACTCCAGGCAAAGATGACAGATGGCCCTAGGCGGATTCTAAGCCAACATTGTTACACATAGAAAAGAACTCATCGTGCACTTAATTGTGGGCCTCTTTGGTCCACACACCAGTGTTCATGGTTACCACTGCTAAATGCATTTAGATATTTTAGAACCCTGTGCAACATTAGTGGTGGTCAACTGAAAGGATATGGTCTACCTAACAGCTCAATTCAGAAAATAACAACAGTAAGGGTTACCTCCTAGAAACCATACTCTAAATTGCCTATACTACCACCAAAAAAAAAAAAAAAAAAAAGAAAGAAATCCAAATCAAAAATCACACCTCTGGTGGAAGAAATCACACCTCTTGGTGGAATCCCCAATGAAATAGCTCTCTTGGTTCAAGAATTAATACAGGCTAGGTTTTTGTGGCATTCCACTTCCCAGTGCAACAGTTCACTCCGGTCAATAAAGACATGCAGGGTCTGACAGCTCATGGTAGACTGCAACCAATTCAACTGCCAGGTCACATCATAAATGGCAATGTATATTATTTCAGTCTCAGAGTGCTTGACCAAATAGAAGAGCTCTTTACAACCACTGACCTATTCGGTCCATTTTTCATTTCTCTTGGGGAAATTGACCAATTGTCATCATGTGACTAAAGATATCATAGTCCTTTACTGTTGTCTTTCCACAGATATTTCATCTCTTCTATCTGCTATCAGCAGGTAAGATTACAGCTCTAGGAGCCTGAGGTCCCAACCACGATCTGCTTTCTCTATAAATCAGTGATGTTATTCTGGTTGGCCTAGATGAAGACACATTCTGCATGTTCTGAGGAACATAGTAGAGGCAATGACTTCAGGTGGCTAAGCCATTAATTCTTAACATCCAAGATGTGGCCCAACCAAATACTTTCTTTTTTCAAAATTAGAGTTTAAACTGGGGACTTTACAGTGAGCTCCAGCCCCAGAACTTGTATTTTTTTTGAAACATGATCTCACTAAGTCACTAAGTTGCCAGGCTGGGCTTAAACTCGTGTCTTAGCCTTCCAGAGTTCTGGGGTTATAGACATGTGCCAGCATGGTCATTAGCAATTCACCTCTTTAAGCTTGACTTGGCCCACAGTCCATTGGGACATTCTAGTGAGAAGATGTTCTTACACCAGGAAAGGCTGTTAAAGACAGCTTATCTGAGCATTCTGTTCTTTTAATGAAGGTTATATGCAAAACTCCATATCTGAGTGAAACTCCGAACACAGATATTCACAAGAAGGCATGCAATGATCAATTAAGTAATTACTAGCCTTAAAGTTCTTCAATTCTTTTTAACTGCAGACCTCAGAAATACTCATCTATGCCAACTGTAGCCTATAGGAGAGACTCCTGAAAGCATTGAATTGCCAATTGGCTTCTGAGCCAAGAAATTAGCAAAGGTAGTGACTAGCTATCAACCTGGCCGGTTTGTGGGCACTAATGGAGAGAAACCAGTGCATAATCATGACTCTGTGATGCAGAACCTTTACCATGGTAGGTTATCCTTTACCATGGTAGGTATCCCCAATGCCACAGCCCATGCAACAGAGCAACAAGGCACACTAAACTCCCTGATAAATGTCACCATGGATAATGATATTGTCTCTGACTACTTCCTAAGTAAATATGAATGATGCCATAGTAAATATACATACATCAAGAACAGCCATTGCTGAAATGAATGGATGAACACATTGGCTCTAGCTGGTACAGCACATCCATCATTGAAGATTGCTCTTTTCAACCGTCTGACACTGGGCATTCAGAGTCATGGTTGAAGAGTATTTTCCAATAAAGCTTACCTGCATCCTAGTGGTAGGCTGCCTTCTGGGCCTAATCAAGTGCTACTTGAAATTGAAGAGATGCCTGTGTGTTCCTCCATTGGAACTACAGGTAATCCTGGGGCAAAAGGACACAGCTATAGCTGAATGTCCGTGATGGACGATGAACCTGTGAAGTGATATGCAAGCTTTATATTTCTGGAACAAAAGGAAATCAGGAGTAAATTATGAAAGAAGGTTACAAGGGTATACCGATTACTCTCTCTGTTTCCAGGAGAACTTTGTGCTCAGTTCAGGACGTCTTGACAAGCTCGGATGAACACAAACAGTACAGTATGTTCCTCTTCTCCGTGTATCATTTCTCAGAATTGCTTAGCTATGCATGCATCAGTGACTAGGAAGACTCCAAGCTGTCTGTACTTCAGACCCCCGTGGGGCAAGGATCAGGGTCCTTTCTGCAGTACAAAATGAGACATACACAGCTACAGTGTCCCCCGATGGCGATACAACAAGTCCGCCAGCTATGTGCAATGTAAAGCGCTGAATCTTATGTATTCTTCGTCTCTTCATTGTGTAAAAATGCTGTACTACCTGAACCTAGTGTGCATGTTGCATTTTTTCAGTGACCTTGAATCATTTACTATCTCTCAGCTGTGTGTTACATATCAAGCCCCCTGTACAAGATGCTAATCGATTGCTAACCTGGCTATTAGAACCTTATACAAAATGACATCCACGCTAATTGAAAACTAAGCATTTGAACTAACATAGTAAACTGGATACAAGAATTAAAACAATCAAAATACTCAGTATAGTGAAGTGAACATTCTATATAAGGCAGAAAAATGTTCCAAAGAATGATGCAGATAACATTCGATAAGTAAGGTGGTGAGAAATGCACTAAAAAAGTGCATTATGAAAATCAAAAGTTATGGAGACTCTCAGTGAAGGGAATTCTCTGTGTACCATGGCCAATGGCAATGCACAAACAGAACTACTATCATGGAAGTGAATTTTCTGAAAGTAATGAAAATGGAT
Source organism: Hystrix cristata (assembly GCA_004026905.1). NCBI lineage: Eukaryota > Metazoa > Chordata > Mammalia > Rodentia > Hystricidae > Hystrix > Hystrix cristata. Next base: position 18,448 of record PVJO010011361.1, on the reverse strand, counting down.
AAGCTGAAAAGAATGAATACCAGGTGGTAGTGCATGTCTTGAATTATTATCACCTGTGAGGTGTAAATGGCAATTAGGGGGTCCTGGTTAACTTACAGAGAACTATGAAAACAAGTATAGACACTGCATTTCTGGCAATAAGACAGATAGCTAACAAGTGCATTAATTTGTATAACCAAAAGAAATAAAGAGCAGGCAATTATGTGACATGGTGTCAAAACCAATTGTCTAATTTTGGATTGAGATAACAGGTTTATCTTTTTCACAGATAAACCTATTAATTGAAGTAAATATTGAGTCCCCATGACAAAGTGATTGTCACAATAGTATGATAATTGTGTACTGTGATGATTTCCCTGGTTCTTTCTCTGTGTGACTTTTGGTCATGTTATCAGATGACTTTAAAGGAGAAAGTGAAGAATTTGTGAGCATTTTAAAGACTAATTGGAACATGGCTGAAGTTGAGGTTGTTATGAAGGGACCTAAAGTGTCATCATGATTCACCATTTAAATTGGGAATGTATCTGAACAAGATAATAAATGAGGTGTGAATCAAAGCAGCAGATGTAGATGTTATTTTCCAGGACTCTGACCATACAAAAGAAATGGGTATATTGGTAGTTGGCAGAACTCATACATTGGTTCATTGGCCCTTAGCACACGAGAATCATAGTGGATTAGGAAAAACAGAAGTCTATGAAATTGTGTTCTTATTTTAAATTACAGTAAAATTTTAAATGCTAAGTCTAAGGAAAACAACAAAGATCATTGCCTATATTAAGGCTAAAAATGCAAAATTAATTGTCCTCAACATGCCCCTGGTTGCCTCCTTTCATAGTTCTTAGTGGGTAACAATGAACTATTTCATCTCAGTCAAGTAATTGTCTCGATTGCAGTGTTATATCTGAGGAAAGATTAATCTTGAGGAAAGATTAATATAGCCTTAGATATCTGGCATGTAGCTGCTGATTTAGGAAGTGCATTCTTTGAGAAAAATCAAAAGCAGCTTTCATTTAAATGGAATGGATAACAATATATATTGTGTTATTGCCCAAGATTATGTAAAAGATCTTGCTAACTACTATGTTTTTAACAATATGTTCTTAAGAATAAATGAGCAAAAAATGCCAAATATAGTAAACATAACACTCAATACTTTTGAAATAGGGAAATAAAACTTATAAACATTCATGGCCCATCACAGCATTAAATATTTTGGATATCTAGTGGTTCAGCACATGTTTTGTATCACATGCCAAATACAGTACAAATTATTTTATTTTGTACTTTCTAACATGAAGAAGGAATCATAATGTCTGGCAGACTTCTTAGATCCAGAAGTTGGACACTCCATATACGGAGAAAGTATTTCAACTAATTATTTTCAGTGACAACAAATGTTGCTACTAATTTTAAATGGTGCAGAGAGCTCAGAAAGCTCTGGGTATGTATAATCAGCCTTGCCACACAACCACGTGACTCAGCAGACTCTGTATCACTAACGACATCCACAAGGAGAAAAAATGGCACTATGTCGTTTTCTTCAAGAGGAGAATTCCTCACAGGAAAATGTATATCCTTAGAGTGGTGATCAGGATCATTCCATTAGCAGACCTTGAAGATGGAGACAGTGTATCCTGATACATAGCTGCTGGTATGCTAACAGGCTCCATGAAATCAGGTGGCCAAGAAGCCACACGTCTTTCTCAAGACCTGTGTAGTGAGGAGTCTGCATCTACTTTTTTTCTTACTGTCTGCTATTAGATTATAAGCCTCATCCCTCCCATTTCTCCATGTGTCCCAGCTCTTGGCAAGTCGATAGGAAACCGAGGTGCTCCTTCTTTTAATACTGTAAGAAACTCTTGTGCTGGGCCCATCCTTTAGCTTACAATAGAAATTACAAGGCACACACATTTGCATCTCTCTCAAGGCAGTTTGAAACCTTCTTAAGAGGATCCTCTGTGATTTCCAAGGTAATCCTCGTTATCGGATTAATAAATGATCCATGCTGTCTTGGTATAAATGTGACATTATTAATCTGGATGTTAGAACCAAACTGTGGGTGTGGGTTCATTCTGTTTCTGAAAAAGGTGCACAAAACTTTCTGTAAGTTCTGTAAGTCTTCTCCATCATATTATATTATCGTCAGAGGTGGCAGGAGTATATAGTAAGATGGAAGCAACTTTTAGAACAGGCAAAATCAGGAGCAAAGAGTAGAGTGCAATCTCATCCACTACTGCCGATGGTTGCTTCAACCTCAATTCTCAGCTAGCATTACATGGTTCCTCTTTGTGAATAGCTGACAGGTTAAAAAAAAAGACTGAGTCTGTTTCATGGTTTAGTTGGTTTGGTGTGTAAGTGCATGTTTAAAAAAATTTACTGTAGTCATGGCTGTGGGTGATGTGACAGTATTCTCCCAAAACTATATGTATCTCAGGTGAGAAGTCGAATCATTTTCTTTTCATCTTTTCTTTACTTTTGTTCAACAAGAATTTAACTTGAGAAAATACCTTGTGAATTTTTCGGTAATCAGTAGCCTGGAAATGTGAAAAAGAAGCTGGAAGTCTTTGTAATATGCAAGTAGATTAGTCCATGTGAGTAGTTGCTAAGTGAGAAGAGCCTTGTTTGACATGTCAGTGCCAAGCAGAGGCCAGCACCAGCGTTTTCTTCACTAAACACTCATGTATCATTGAAAAAAAAATGTGTATTATGATCTGTTTGCTTCTTTTTTGGGATTACAGGCATATGCACAATGCCCAGCTTGAAGTGACACTTTGAATATGCAGCATAAGAATGCTATTCTCTAATACATCAGGGAAACAATAAATCAGCAATCATTATAGAGGTACTATGTACTACGTACTCAATACATATGTTAGAAACCAACAAAGAATGTAAAAAATGGGCCCTACAGTGACCCACTTGAGAAGTTTTCCTTCTCTTTCATACAGTTCTAGGCATTATACATTTATATGTCCAGATTTCTAAGGGTGAATGTGTTTCAGTAGGGGACAGAGTAAGTCTTCCTTTCAAATTAACCTGGGAGATCTGGCTAGTAAATTCTCTGATCCTTTGGCCAAGAGATGTGCAGGTAACATAAAGATTTCTCATACTATGGCTCAACACAAAGATGAAGTTGAACAGCTCCTATTCAGTTGAAAAAGGAGTATATAATGAATCTGCTGCTGTGTCACTGTTTTTAATGGCAAATATTAATAAAGTGTTTCTTATTACCTTACAGACATAATTATCACATGCTGAGCAAAAAAAAAAAAAATCTCCATTGGTCGTGCTTTTTCCTGTTCTTATGTGTGTATGTGTGTGTATGCAGATATATAAATGCATATCCACATTAGTCAGTATGAAGTGATCTTGAGGCATCAAGGGGGTTGGAAAGCTGTGGCAGAAAAAGCTGTTATCATTATAAATAGTTTTCCCTTTCAAAAATATATTAGCACGTGTAAAAGCAGAGTAAAGCTTCCCATCGTGATATCCGAGGAAAGATAAGCAACACTATCAGTGATTCTGTGCACTCCAAGTGATCAGCACAGATTTTGTGTGAATTCTTGGGCTATCTTCTGTGTCAGCATAGAGGGCTGATGAGGGTTCTGGCACCTTTACAGAAGGCTGATAAGTGCCTGGCTACTCCCTGAGTCATGACGACTGCTTCAGCCAAGTTTCTGTCAGAGAATAGCCACTGTGTTGTCTGGGAATTTGGTGCTTGGGAAGCTTAGAGTGGCATCTAAGACAGAATTAAGCAAGCGGGGTAGTGCAGAATCAGTGCCCGAACTCTAGGAAACAGTCGTTACACTGAGCTTTATGGAAAAGTTGTATATTGTGTCATCTGTAGAAAATTATATTATTATTCATTTTGAGTACTTACATGTTAGTCTTGAAATTATATTCTGTTTGTTACTGAATTAGTGTTGTATGAAATCCTAAGATATAGCGTTATTTCAAAATCAATAGCCTATCAAGAAACTCTTTTTCTACAAGGAATATAACTTCTGTGTTAGAAAAGTCAGGTAATTTTCTCATAAATTCTTATTGCAATTTATATCGCAGGTATTATTTCTTACCTGGATCTCCAAGGCTTTATGCATTTTTCATCTTCTTTAGTCTAAATCACATTTTGGATCTGGTTGAATACTGGGAAGCAGTTTATTTTGTTTGGTATTGGTTGTTTTCCATCGTCTTTTGGAAGATCACAATGAAGTGTCCTACCCTCTTTTTTCAAGGACTTACCGATAGCAGCATGTAAGAAACAAAACAATTCTGAAACCTGACAGAAGACTCATCTATGAAATTTAGAGTAGAACTGAGCACAAACTACTTCAGTAAGCTACAGAAGTAAAAACGGTAAAGGATAAGAAATACTACAAATAGATAATTTTATGTCATGGGAAATAACATGTGCTTTTGACTAACGAATAACCTTCAAATATGCCACCTATGATTTAGACAAATTACTTCACCCTTCTAATACTTCTGTCCAAAACTGTAACAATAATAAACCTCACTACTCTTTGCTGAGGGGACAAATGACAGGGTTTATGTCAAAAGTATATACATACAGATAAATAAAAAGAACACAATATCCGATAAAAAGGCAGGCGATATAAATATGCATTTTAGTGAAACATATAACTAATGCATGTATAAGAATATATTTAAAATCAATAATGATCAGGACAATGCAGGTCTATACCATAATGAAATAAAGTTTATAATCAATTTTGGGGGGAACAATGGAAAATATGATACTAACTATTTGAAATTTCAATCTACTAGATCTGATACATTGCTTCTGGAATAAATATTAGCAGGACTCTGTAGAAGGATATTTTCTCCTTCATTTGAGTAATATATGTCTTAGTATATATCAAGAGAAATTATGTAAGGATTTTATCTATACAACAGAAATCCCTTTGCCCAAGGTATTTCCAAGAACAGTCCATAACAGTGAAAACTTAATTCTGGTAATACATGAAATAGATTAATATAGTTGCGAGGGTCGATTGTGTCAACTTGAGTAAATAATGCCCAACTAAACTGGCCCAGCATAGTTCTGGGTGTAGAAGACCCACCCAGGAGAAGATTATTGCCAGAATGCTATAAAAGGGCAATGAAGAGGGAAGGATCGCGTCTGTTTCTCTCGGAGGAGCTCCAGTCCTCGCTTTCACCTTGGACATTGTCTCCTGGCTTTCCAGACAGACTTCGGTCTCCTTCAGATCCTTCAGCTCTACTGCTCGGACCCTTCAGCCCCCTAACATGGACTCACACGGGACCCCACGCGGAGCTCCATGTCTCCAACTGGGTTCTTCAGATTCCTCCTATGCAGACTGACTTTTTACACTTTTGCACTTTTACACACCCGATTCTCTGGGTGACCATCATAAGCCACTCTATAAATTCTTATATATTTGCACATCTTGTATTTTATCTGTTTCTTTAGTAAGCACTGACCGACACAATCCCGTAGTGTATTCATACAGTGAAATATTAGCATTAAAATGAAGTATGGTGATATATCAAAATATAAGAGAATTTTAGTGTAATATTAAATATAAAATGAAGTCCCAAAATGATATACAATTTGATACTCATTTATGAAAATAGAAAAACTAATTGGGATGATATAACTATAGGTAAGTATAATAAGATTTTACAAAGAGAAATTTAAGAAAATGGTAAGTATAGAATTGAGGATGGTACTTGTTTCTAATGGGGTAATGTAAATGTACACTTTATGGTGAAACCACAAGGTTAGGTGTTTTTTATTGTCAAGGTTCTAGCATTGGTTTGAGAATTTTAAACTCGTAGGTGCCTATTGTGTTACTAAAAATAACTGATTGATTACTTACAGTAGGCTAATAATTGCCATGTGTCATGAATTAAGGTGCACCTGGGAAACACTAGAATAAACACCATAATAGTAATCAGTATTTATAGGAAGAAGTAGAAACAAAAGGATGAGGAGGAAGGAGAGGGAGAAAAGATGAAAAGAATGATGAAGAATAAGAAATAAAAACATAAATGAGTACACAAATAAATATTTTTAAGTAAAAACATTAATAATATAAGATGAAGACTAAAGGTTTCCCATTATTATTTACTTCTTTCTGAATAATCTTCCTTCTGGCCTCTGTATAGAGGTTTGACATAGAAATTATCACCAACAATAGTTTATAATTCCAAGAAATGCTTATGTTTTTGCATGGAGAACATATGAAATGCATATATGTGGATAGATAGCACATATGAAATTTAAGTTATTTGGTTATGATATTCGTTGACCGAAAGTATATGTTCACTTTGTAACTTACACTATGTTTCACTTGTACTCCAGAATTTTATCACCGTTTTACAATTTTGACAACAGTTCATTAGTGTTTTGCTTTTTAACAATACCGTTACCAATATTATAAAATCAAATACCAATCATATATGACACATTTGCTTCATTTTATTTTCTTTATTGTGAGAAATTATGTTTATAAGTCTTCACTTTTTTTTTTCTGTGAATCAATTTACTGACATGGGTTGTTTCTTGGTCTTTTGGGGGTTCTAAGAATTTTTTGTATATTAAAAGCAATTCTTTACTCACCATGTGGGCTTTAAACCATTTTCTCCAGTTTATTATTACTGTTTTAATTTTAAGATTTTTGCTGTGGTTTAATTTTCTGCACACTAAAATGTTATAAAATATAGTCAAAGGTCAGAACCTTGTGTAAGATTTACCTTGAATATATTGCCATGTGTAAAAATGTCACTGTGAAGTTATTTTTTTTAATCCATGCTTTTTTTTTCTAATAATGTTCTGGTGTCATTTTGACATTTAAAAGTTTTATTCATCTAGAATTCACCTAACACCAGTAATAGTTCTGTGTTATATATTTACAAATAACAGGACACTTGTCAAAATGAATACTACATTTTTCCCCCAACTGACTTGAAATTCTTTTTTGGATCTATAGAATTTTCATAAGTATTTTGTTAAAATTCTGGTGTGATTTATACCAAGTTAAAACAGTATATTTATATATGCATTATTTTAAACTGGTTTAATTGTTGAATATTGTGTCTAAATAGAACAATTGATTTTTCTCTTTGCCTACCTTACTTTTCAAAATATATTTTATATTTTAAGAAAATTATTTGCATAACTTTTAAAATATTATTTTAGCATTTTTTTGTTAAAAATACCTCTATGTCAAAAATACTAATATTGAAAATGAAATGTTATATGTGTATAAAGGAAGTTTCTTTAATATTGAAATATTTATTAATGCAAGTGTTTATATGATTGGAAAAGTATTTTCATTAACTGAAATACTATTTTATGTTTCATATTAGGACAGTATGATCTTCATATTGAAAGCATTTTTGTCCAGGTTTTTTATTACAATTATAATTATTTTGCTTTAAAAATAATTTTACTTTTATTTGAAAATCAGTATTTGCTCAGTCACCTATTTCTGTATTTTTCAGTTTTTTTACTCTTTCTAAGTAATTATCAAACACAATAGATTATTTTTGCTTTTCTTCTGCTTAATAATTATAAATGAATCCTCCATCATGGCATTATATTTGCTAATGTTTCAAGAAAATATTAAATTTTAAAATAATAATGAATATTTATTTCCTCTTGAAGATGGTTCTGTTCATATATCTGAAATCAAAATTCCTTTGATATGTATAGACTAATTCTGCTTTGTCAGGATTTGTATGGAATATTCTTTTTCAGTTTTTATCTTTTTAGAAAGCTAAATTCATAATATTTAATATTTTAGCTTGATTTTTCTTACATTCTTTTTTTTTTTTAATTCTACTTGACCATAATGGGTGCTTCTTTTTTTTTTTATTTTTTTTAAATTTTTACCAAGAACATGTATTGGCATATTATATACATAATGATCATAATCAACATGTTTGTTTTGTACCTGTACATGATGTATCTTGCTTGGCTTTCCCCCTTCTTCCCCTCCCCTCTATTCCATTCATCCGCTCCTCTCTATTTGCAACAAGTTTACACTTTTCCATTTTTTTCCCTTTCATCTTATTTTTCTTTTAACCTTCTTCTTTATCCCCCTTTTCCCTATCTAGTTCTCCTGTGTTTTGAATACTATCTCTTTTTTTTTAACATAATATCTATTATACCCCTTTGTCCTTATTTACACTTATGGATTTTTCTTACATTCTTGTGATAAATAGCACTTATTGTTATAGTTTGTATAAGTATATTTCTTGTTTATTTACCTATATTAATTATCTGCATTTAGAATATTTGTGATGTTGGATAATAATGTTTGTTTGCATTTATTGCCGTGTATAACGTGTGGCTGCCGTCTTCAGGTGGTATCAAATGAGAATTGCAGAAATTTTCTTTCTCTCCCTTGTACAATCTTAAATTGCACCAGAATTGCCTTATTCCTGGAGTGCTAATTCTTGGAAATAATCCACAGATGAAATCTTGTCTATGTTCTTGAGCAATTTACTTCCTTGAAATTTCTTAATATTTTAGATATTTGGGCTGTGAAAATTTTGCCTTTTAAAATAGAGGTTAGCAATTGTATGCTCCCAAACAATGATTTCTCCTCAGATCCCGCAAGTATCTTGGCTTTGCATAGAGTAAATGCCACTTTATTCTTAGATTAGTTTTATCTGTATGTATGTATATTTTCAAATTTTATGACATTTCAAAATATTGTTGGCTCTTACTCTTTTCGTAGAACAGAAGTACTATTTTTTTTCCTTTTTTCTTCAAATTATTGCTTCATTCATCCACTTTACTGTTTTAAGTGCTTGGAGTATCTCAATAAGGAAAATACCAAGGTCACTGCTCAGTATGAGATACCTTTCACAGGGCCAAGAATGATGGGGGGAAATTCTATGAAGTACATGGATGTGAAAGGTTTGAATACAATAATTGCTGTGGGAAAAAGAAATATCAAGGAATAGGGAGGAATAATTAAATAAAATTACAGGAGTGTCTTTTAGAAATGACATTTGAGCAAACTCTCAGAAGAGGATGATCTAGTCCTGGCACATCTTGGAAATGACAGAAGTCACAGCCGGTGGCAGGCACCGTGGGAGGACTCCTGGGAATGTTGGAGAAAAGGAGAAGGGCAGTGTGGCCAGCCCTCTGTGATCTAGGGGCAAGTAGAAGGCAACAAGGTCAGAGAATAAGTCATATAAATATGCTTTTTTAATTTGAATGGACTGAAGAATTGGGGAAAGTTTAAATAGAGGAATGTTGTAATCCTACCTGCTCTAATATTAGAAAGTCCATATCCTCATCTATTCTTTTAAATTTTGAAAATTATATATTTGATTTTTTTTCTCTTCCACTGAGAAATTTCACTTTTGAGGAATATTTTCATCTTGTTTTCCTTTAAATATTTTGTTGTCCTTGTTAAACTTCAATTATTAGACATAAGAACCACACTACCTCACTTCTAATTCCATGAGCTTCTTATTTGAAAGTCAACAATTGTTAATACACATACAGACACATGTTCTTATGATCATCTTTCCGTTTCACCCAAACTTTATTGCACATCTGGTTTGAGTCACGTGACTTCATTATTTCATTAGAAAAATGAGTTGAATCTTTACAGTGCTTTTCAGCAGGTTTCAGAGAGGGACTAAAGTCTTTCGTTGTTAGGCTGCCCTTTAATAATACATCACACTGAGGTAGAGTTCTCGTTCATTTCTACGTAACAAAATGCATAAAAACAAATTTGTTATAAAAATAATAAACCTTCTAGATACTGATTTTTCAAGAACTAGTTTCTCACACACTTAAAATATATATAAAATATGTTGTTGCCTTAATTTACCGACAACTCTAGGTGATAAATATTAAGTGAATGTTATACAGTTATTTCTCACAAGTAAGATTTGAAATTGAGTTTTCCAATACCAAGTATGGTGCTCTCTCTATACTACTCTGCTGAATGCCTCTGTCTACTTGGTCAGTGTTTAATATTCTCACTCCGGATCTGATCCAGATTTTTCTCTGAATCGTCACTGGTAACACATGTATATCCACCGGAGAGTCCTACAATCATAACGGTACCACTTATTATCTTCAAGTCTTTGTTCAAATGAATAATTACTATAAGAACATAAGTTAGTATAAAGCAATAGAGTTCATTAATCTTCAAGAAGTATTATTCTGCTGAAATATTACATGAGGTTTATTTGTAGTCTTAGTATTATTTGCATTTGAAGTACTAGGAAATACTGTAGTGCATAAGATGAGGCTAAGTCATTTCTCATAATTACTCATCAAATTAAAGCACAAAATAAAAGATAGATAATAGAAAGTAGGCAGACAGATCTTTTTCAGATGGGAAGGGGATCAGTAGATGGGAAGAAGTTGGAGAGAGGAGAGGGAAAGAGAATGAAAAAATGATTGAGATATATTATGTAAATGTACCAACTCCTCATAATAAATGTAATCATTACACAATGTAAATACGTACAAATAAATAATGACATAAACTGCAACTTTCATTAGCAAAAAAAGACTCATTTATAAAAGTCAGTATTAATATTTTAAAATAATTTTTAAGCTAGATTTAGTTAAAGGTGTACCTTCAACAAATTAAATCAATGAAGAAAGAAAAGGCAATGACAAGATATTCTTACAGATTGAAAAAATAAAAATTAAACACAGTTGACATTGTCAGTAACATGCAAAAATCTTAATGTATCCATAAGATTTCACAGGAAAAAATATAGAAATGAAATAGTTGACTATCAGTTTTAAAAAGCTGTATCCTAATTGTGTGAATTGAAAGATATTTCTGTTTTATATGCCTGCAAACTTTTCTTTAGTGTGGTTAATTAATTTTGTTCATTTTTGCCATTTGAAAATCAGAAAAAAACCTTGTAGAGAAAAAGAAAAATTATTTTATATATTTGTATAATATGCTTAATGTTGCTATTATAATACTTATAAGAAATTCTTCCACATATATCTTCCTATATACACTATATTTTACCCCTCATTCTTTAAATATCTCAGTACATTTCTGTGATTCGTTGAAATTTTTACAAAAAAGCAGCATGTTAAAAGAAACTCATTTTTAGACATTATGTTACACTATTCCCAGGTAAAATTTATATATATGACCACCATAGAGGAAAAAGACAAAAGAAATTACAACAGAATACCAACTCACCTTTATTTTTGAAGATGAAACTGGCTGACACCCAACAGGTTCTAATCAGTCTATCATTCGTCCAAACAACCACTATTTATATACTTTTGCGGGAAAGTTAATCTAAGTATTTCTTGAATTTACGGTATTTATTATTAAATAAAAAAGTATTGAGAAACATAATATGTGAATGGGTCATCACCAGACCATATGTTAAAGTAGAGTTCGGGCTCACAAACTATAACAATGAGCTTAAGGAACCACACTGTTATCTATAATAACCAGCCCAGGAAACCAGTGTGCTACATATATGTCATAGAAAATCAGATTGCTATCCTTAGCAACTAATCTAGAGAGCAAAACAATAGCCCCTGTAACAACCGGCCCCAAGTGGCCAGTACTTGATCTAACTGCTTTCCTAAATTTATTTCCTGCTTCAAATTCAGTATCAGTCAGAGAATGGCAAATATGTGCCCTGTCACATGCAATGTCCTACATCTGATTAACCACTCCCCTCCCAGCTTCCCTACACTAACATCTTCCAGTGTAGGCATATTTAAAGCCTTCTATTTTTCCACTGTAAAATCCAACTACTCCTTTGCTTATCTTCGAGTCTCTGCCAAAATTGGATGGTGGCTGACTGCTTTACTATATCAGGCTTTTAATAAATAGCCTTTGCTTGTCTTCATTTAGTGATCTTTGTCTGTTTCACATAACATAGCCAAATGCATACAATGTTATACTTTTTTACTGAACCAAAAATCCAAATTATTTTAATTAGACCATACAAGAGGCAGAAATTACATTCTGTAGGACTAGATGTGACCAGTTCCCAATTAACACTGAATGTGAGAGAAAGTGAGAGAATGAAAATCCTTAATTGAAGCTCTGTGAGCATGAAAATCATTGTATGTAATAACATCGTTCTCTTATGAAAATGGAAGAACTCTAAAGAATGAATATTAAAAATCAATTCTAACCAATATATGTTGAATAGTAACATGCTGAGCAATGCCCCTGCCCCCCCCCTTTTTTTTTTTACTTTCATTACTATGTGCCTGTGGCACATAAATGATTACATTCACCGTAGGGGATTTGTGTGTGTGTGCGTAACACATTTCAATTCCTTTTTTCCTCCTCTGTCCATTCCCTTTTATTTTTCCAGTATCAGATTCATTTTTTATAAGACCTTATATAGTTAATTATCATACATACAGATTGGAAAATAGACTAATAGTCCAAAGAACATATAAAACATGTAAGACAATTGTACAAAGTCAAGGTACATTTTTAGATATGTTGTGTATATTGAATTACAGTATCTTTTTTTCCTATTTTATTTTGTTGCAGATATATATATATCTGAAACAAACAAATATATATATATATATATATCTTTTCTTTGGGTCTTTTGGTAGAGTTTTGGGGGACTTCTATGTAGAGGATCATGTCATCACACATATATATATTTTTTTTCATATAACAGAAACCATATGATATTTAAGTTTGTGTGTCTGAGTTACTTAACATTATGGCCTCAAATTGCATCCATTTTCCTACAAACAACTCAAGTTTAATCCTTTCTTATGGAGAGTACTGTTCCATCGTTTATAGATACAATATTTTTTAAATTCATTCATTTGTTGATGGACATATAGGCTGTTTCCAATATTTAACTACTATGAATCGTGCTGCTATCAATATGGGTTTGCATGCATCACTCTTTGGGAAATATACCTAGAAGGCGAATATCTGGGTCAAGTGAAATTTCTGCTTTTATTTATTCATTCATTCATTTACTTATTTATCTAAGGAATCCCCATACTGATTTCCATAGTGGTTGTATCAATTTACAGTCTCACCAATAATGGAGAAATGTTCCTTTCTCCCCACAACCTCACCAGTACTTGTTATTGGTTGATTTCTTGATGATAGCCATTCTTTCTGGAGTGAGATGAAATCTCAGCATTGTTTTAATTTGCATTGCTCAAATGGCCAGTAATGATGAACGTATTTTTATGTATTTTTTGGCCATTTCTGTTTATTCATCTGAGAAACGTCTATTCACTTTAGATGCCCAATTTTTAACTGAGTCTTTAAATTTAGGGCGTCTGATTTTTTAAAAATAACTTTATATTCTAGATATTAGTCCTTTGAGGATTAGCTGTCAATTTTTTTTCTCATTTTGTAGGTTGTCTATTAACTCTGTCAGTGGTTTCCTTTCCTGTGCAAGTGCTTTTTAATTTGATGTGATCCTATTTGTTAATTCTTGATATTATTTCATGTGCAGCTGGGGTTTTGTTCAGAAAGTGCTTGCCTGCGCCCATGTCTTCAAGAGTTTTCCCTATTTCGTCTTCCAGCAAATTAAGTTTCTGGTCTAATGTTTAGATCTTTGATCCATTTTGATTTTGGTTTAGTATATGGTGAAAGATATGGCTCTAGGTTTAATCTTCAGCATGTGAAAACCAGTTTTCTCAGCACCATTTGTTAAGGTTCTTTTCTCCTGTGAAGAGACTTGGCCCTTTTGCCATAAATAACATAGCTGAGTATGCTTGGGGTTGCTTCTGTATCTCCTATTCTGTCACATTGATCTAGAAATCTGTTTTGCTTTCTTTCTCTCTCTCTTTCTCTCTCTCTTTCTTTCTTTCTTTTTCTCTCTCTCTCTTTCTCTCTCTCTCTCTCTCTTCCTTCCTTCCTTCCTTCCTTTCTTTCTTTCTTTCTTTCTTTCTTTCTTTCTTTCTTTCTTTCTTTCTTTCTTTCTTTCTTTCTTTCTTTCTTTCTTTCTTTCTTTCTTTCTTTCTTTCTTTCTTCTGCCAATACTGTGCTGTTTTATATCACTGTAACTTTGTAGTATAATTTGAAGTCCAGGATTGTAATGCTGCCTGCCTCACCCTTATTCCCCAGAATTGCTTTTGCTATTCTAGATTTCTTCTGATTCCAGATGAATTTTAAAATTGCTTTCTCCAGTTCTGTAAAAGATGTTATTGGTATTTTGATTGAGATTGCATTCGATCTATGTAACAGTTTTAGAAGTATGGCCATTTTGATTATATTCATTCTGTCTATCCAGGAACAGGAGATATCTTTCCATTTTCTAATATCTTCTTCAATCTCTTTTTTCAGAGTCCTATAGTTTTCATTGTAGAGGTCTTTCACATCTTTGGTTAGATTAGTTAGTAAGTATTTGATTTTTCTTGATGCCATTATGGAAGGTACTGTTTTCATGATTTCCCTCTCAGTGAGTTTTTTATTGATCTATAATGATGCTTTTGATTTTTGAGTGTTGAGTTTGTATCCTTCTATATTGTCGAATTTAGGTACTAATCCTCAAGTCTTTTGGTAGAGTTTTTAGGGACTTCTGTGTAGAGGATCATCTCATCAGCAAATAATGATAATTTAACTTCTGCCTTCCCTATTCATATCCCTTTTATTTCTTTATCTGTTCTTATTGCTCTAGCTAATGTTTCAAGAACCATATAAAACAGAAATAGTGATAGCAGACATGCTTGTCTTATTCCTGATTTTAGAGCGAGAGCTTTCAGATTCTCTCCATTTAGTATGATGCCGGCCACTGGGTTGTCATAGATTACTTTTATTATGAATAGATACTGGATTTTTGTCACATGACTTTTCTGTGTCTATTGAGTTGATCATGTAATTTTTGTCCTTGCTTCTGTTTAAGTTGCGTATTACATTTATTGATTTGTGTCTGTTGAACCACTCCTGCACCGGAATGAATCCTACTTGGGTATGATGTATGATCCTTTTGATGATTTGCTATATTCTATTTGCCAGTATCTTAGTGAGGATTTTTACATCTGTGTTCATTAAAGACTTTGTCCTGTATTTCTCTTTTTTGGTTGGATCCTTTTCTGGTTTTGGAATCAGGGTAATTCTTGCTTCTAGGAATGGCTTCGACAATACTATTTGCCTTTTGATTTCATTAAAGAGTTTGAGGAGTGCTGGCAAAGCAACATTGCAAGATCTTTGTATATTATCTCATAATTCTTACAACAACATAAAAATGTTAAATATTTTATATGTGTAAAAACTGAGATTCACAGCAATCAATTTTTTCCAAGGTGACATACTAGAATATGTAAGACGTGAGAAACAGACAGACATGTGTTTGATGTAAAACTTTTGCTTCTAATGACTTTCCAGAGTGACACCAGGAACCCAGTGTTACTGCATGCCATCCACTTAGAGGTCAGCGAGTTGGTGAAAGCCAAGAGAATGTAAGACATGGAGCCAAAGTCCAACATTAGATCTCCTAAAGCTTCCTCCTAATAAATAAAAATATTTACTCATCTGAGTTAATTTTTATGAAATATAGAAACTTATGTACATACAGTTGCAATAATTATCTAATGAAAACGATTTGAGTTAAATAAAGGAAAAAATAATCCTAATTTAGTGTTTTAAAAGATGTGTCCCCAGCTCAGTATTATTGGCATTATCTGGTAATTTATTAGTTAGAAATTGCCATTATCTAGTAATTTATTAGTAATAAAAAAGTCTTAGGCATCCTGGCCATTGACTCAGAATATTTGATGATGCATTATAGTGGTCTGTGTTTTTTTTTTTTTTAATTTTTATTTTATTTTATTTTAAACCAAGAACATGTATTGGTACATTCTACATACAATGGTCACATTCATTACATTAATTCTGTACCTATACATGATGTACCTTGGTTCTCCCCCCTCTCCCCCCCTCCCCTCTGCACCCTCCCTCCCTATTTACAGCAGGTTCATTCATCATTTTCCATATTTTCCCTTTCCCTTCTTTTTCCCCTGTTGCCTTTCTGCTTTTCCCCTTCTTTCTTTCTAGTGGTCTGTGTTTTGATAGACCACGTACACTAAAA
This sequence comes from Hystrix cristata, assembly GCA_004026905.1. Lineage (NCBI taxonomy): Eukaryota > Metazoa > Chordata > Mammalia > Rodentia > Hystricidae > Hystrix > Hystrix cristata. Next base: position 2,410 of record PVJO010011361.1, on the reverse strand, counting down.
TACAAGAATTACGGGGCTAAGATACTAAAACTCTGAGAAAGAACTTGAAGTGTCTATGTCTTAAATTTTGAGAGCCCCTCATTGTTTGTTATTTAACATTGATGTCACAGTTAAACTAACAACTTATGTTACACATTCTCTTTTTTATTTATGAATTTATTAAGCAAATACTTATCAAATGACTGGAGACATTTATGTTCCATACATGCCAAAAGTTTACAATAGGTTAAGATACATCAGTCAAAATTACTTTAAATTGAGTGAACTCAGTACTATATTTAATTGGCTCCATCGCAACTCTTGTGAGAAATATTGGTTGCATTTCGCCACCTACAAGGAAATGCTGAAATTGTTCCTGAGACAAAGCCCAGTGAATACTTTCTGTGTGATCCCCAATGTTAGTTTCTATCCTCATATACATTTGGCATATTCTTTTGGCGGGGGGTGCTGGGGGTCAAACTCAGGACCTTGAGCTTACTAGACAAGTGCTCTACCACGATGCTAAATTCCCAGTCTCCTGGCATATTTTTTCTCTACTCATTTCCACTTTCCCCTCTAGGAATTGCATACTCCTGCATCTCTCTGTAGAGTTCATTCTTACTTATCAAAATAGACCATGACAAATACAAAAAATCTCTTTCTTTTGATCCCTATTCTCCATTGTCTATTTCATTTTTCAATCTTAACTCTTTTCTCTCTTATACTTTATATGAAGCATCAATTGTTTTTCTGTAGTTCGGAATATTCATTCACATTATGCCCCTGTCCAAGACTGATATCTACCCTAAAGCCACTCATGAACAGCATACCCAGTTTTCAAGAAAAACTACAGAATTTTTCCACAAAGCCTCTTTATCAGAAAGGACACCTGCTAAAAAATTACTTCAGGATGTGTGGCTTGTAGTACATATATGAAAATGTACTTATAATACACAAGTAAAATCAGTCATATGTTATGTTTAGAATTTGTGGTACATTTACATACAATTCATCTCCTTCATTAAATAATAACCCTCTGGAAAGCCAAATTGAGTTTTATTTATCTTTAATTTTTTCATCACTGAGTAGCATTCCTTACAATATGGTTTAGTTAGACGGAGGAGGGAAGGGGAAGAGTGGAAGAGTACAAAGAAAGAATTAAGCTGTGTTATGTACATGGACCAACTCCCTGTGATGAATGCAATCATTGTGCACTGCACGTGCACTGCAAAAAAATAAAAATAAAAGTTAAAAATGTTTTTAATAATTACTTATGTTAGTTTTTTGAAAAAAGTTATCTTTTCCTCTTGACTTTTTTTGAGACAGTAATTCAACTGATTACAAAAAAGAATATGTGTAACTGTAGAACTATTGCAAATGCGGCAAATAATAAAAATGAAACATCACAAGGAACAACTCGAAGAAGGGTTAATTAATAATAGTAAAGCTTAATTGCACTGAATTATTTTCAAAGATTTATCAGACACTTTGAAAGAATGAATGAGATCAGGTTTATCGTCAGAGATGCAAGCCACCATTTTTTAGGACTTTTAAAATATGTTCTTCACATATTATGAAATGTGTGCATATAAAGTATTCATTTAATTTATTCGTAGTGCACCCACTAATACAACCTAAATTTAGAGCATTTTCATCACCACCAGAAAATAACAAAGTGCTGGGCGTGGTGGTGCATGCCTGTAATCCCAGCACTGGGGAGGCTGAAAGAGGATAGTGCATTTTAGGCCAGCCTGAACTGGAAAGTGAGACCCTGTCTCAAAACAAATGAACAAACAAAAAGTAACAAGATCAATTAGGGTAACCAGTTATCTATCTTTTGCCTCTATGGATTATCTTACTCTGACATTTCAAATACATGAAATGTTAACATTTACAATCGTTTGTGCTCAGTTTTTTTTATTAATAGTGTGATGTTTTTACTATTTGTCCGTGTTACAGCATGCATCATTACACCATTATTTATAGGCATGAATGTTATTCTATTAAGTAGATATACTACATTTTACTTATTCATCAGTTGATGAACAAGGAAGATCTTTCTATATTCAATTTTAATACCTCATCTGCTCTGATACATATCTGTTTGGGTTTCAAAATGCATCCTTTACCTGGGTATCCATCTTATTTCCCGATATAGAAAATTTTCTTCAATAATTTAATTCAATAGATTTTATGTTATTATCCTGTACTTTATCAACTACTATAAGCCAATGATTTAAAAATTTGTCCTTTTGCAAAGAGGTGTAATAGATATTATATAAAAAGAAGATAATATACAAAGGAGAGGAGTACTAGAAAGAAAGAAGGGGAAAAGCAGAAAGGCAACAAAGGAAAGAAAAGGGAAAGGGAAAATATGGAAAATTATGAATAAACCTGCTGTAAATAGGGAGGGAGGGAACAGAAGGGAGGG
>PVJO010011360.1:45262-60206 GCA_004026905.1 Hystrix cristata | reverse complement strand
TGGAATGAATTAAGTTCGTGAGCTGAGGCACCATCGTGTATATCTATTGACTCTATGCTGCCTATATTTTATACCTGGGACCTAAACAATTTTGAGATCAGTGAAATCAATATTCTGATCTTAAAATTTGAAAATATTAAGAAAACTAGAGGAAACTGCAAAACGCCAAATAAATTCCAATTCTTTAAAAACTGTTACTCCTCTAACATTTGTTCATATAGTCTTTATTATACATTTGATTTCAACTACATAAAATTCAGCTGGTAAGTGCCTAAAGCCCGAGTTAGTAACTTTCATTTTCTATCATATACTTGATATTAAATGTTATTTACTGAAACAGGACATAAGCCATATTTGGCCAATTGGTCTTGTTTTACTAATTCTAGGTGTAAATGAAATTAAAGTGATTTTCAAGCCGTAATTCTTTCATGTTTTTAGTTTCTATCTTTTAAAAAATGTTATTCTCTCTAACTCAGACTATGATTGCACCATTCTTCACAAATTATATAACTCAAAAACTGTCTAAGCCTCTTACTTTTTTCTTTAGTTATAACAATTGCCTCGGAAAGTGACACTATATTTCATGATAAGTGAAACGTGGGATGTGTCATCTGAAAGATGACTTTCTTCTGAAATCTAGAGTCAGGTCTCTAAGTCAAAACGAAAAGTAGCAAAAACCATTTTAGTTTTAAACCCAGAGTATTTTATAAAGACTAGTCCTGTGAATCTTAAGGTTTATGTGACAATCTCCAGAAATATCATCTTGGAAACAACGTTTACTTTGTATTACACAAGAGAAAGTGTACTTCCCTTTTAAAATTATTTAATCATTTGTCTTGTCATCATCTTTGAAATAATTTTCATAATGCATTCACATAGGAAGAGGGAGGTTAGTATTACACCTTCTTTAGCCTGATGTGATTTCCTTTACTTTGTCATTTATAGAATCCCAAAGGTCATTATTACCTTTTCCCTTAATAATAATTTGCATATCCTTTCCAGTGTGATTGTCAACCTTCCAAGTAAATACATGATATGAACTCTCCCCATAGCAGCTTATCAAAAGATCCTACAATTCATATTTGGGCAATTTGGTAAGCAAGAATTTAAAATTTACTTCTTTTGGTATATGTGCTGCCTAGGCGAGCACCAAATTTACTTCTTTTGGAAGTTAAGATATTAACTAGTAAGTGATGGAGAAACTCTGTGAGAAAGAGAGAATATAATGACCATAATAGATATGCTTTGCCACTCAGTAAAAGTATGCATAATTATGAAGAGTACATCTATTTTGCTAGATAGGGGGCAAATCTGAATTCAGGTATGCATAGAAATTCTCATATAAAAACCAAGTACAAACCCATTGCTAAGTTATTCTAAGCTGCAAACAAAACTTTCCATATTTTATTTTGAATAAAAATAAAATAGTACACGCGGTTGACATATTTGAGGCTGGCATTCACATATTGTGTGAAAAATAATACACGTGCCATTATATATTTATATTCCCACTTGTAAAACTTCCAACAACACTAAATTTATATGCAGTCACCTTATCATTTGTTATTAAAATGAAATTTGTAGAAATTAAAATGAACTTGATGCAAAAACTCCTTTTAGTTACATAATACATAATTTACATATTGTGAATTATTTTATATCCAGGGACTAAAAAAAGATGTTAGATTAAATCTAATAATTATGCATTGGCAACATCTTATTTGATTACCATATATCCATATATGAATACTTATATACAAGATTAGTTTGGGGATTTATTATGTTAAAAATAGAACCATATTTTTCTACCCACTTAAGCCATTTCATTAGCATAAGAAAAATTGTTTTTTTCTCGAAAATTTAGAAATAATTTTACATCCTGAATTTTGAAGATGAATACTTTGCATTATCTTTACTGCGAGGCTTGCTTTGCTCCTGCTTAGTATTTCCAGAAGGCTGCGTGTTGCAAGCCTCTGCTGCATCACCTTGTGCAGTCACCACAATCGAGGGGCCGGCCCGAGAGTGCTTTCTTACCAATTACTTAATTCTTTGTGGCAAAATATATGTCCGAAAAAATTACTTAATAAGGAAAATAATATCTAATATTATCAAATATCTGATAATCATATAGATACTCCCCGATTAAAGACTATATCTAATTAAGTATTAATGAGTTACTTTATCCAAAAAAAATTTATCAATTTGTTAACGATATTTTTATGACCTGTGCCAAGAGTAGTTTATAATTCTGGTGTCAGTCAACTAGATTACTTTGGATTACAATATCTTACTTAGGATTACGAGACAGTTGTATGGCACGGGTCTCGGACACTGGGGAGAAGCAATAGGAAATGAGATGCAGAAGTTCAACCTCATTTTCCTCCAATGTGGCTGTTGGCAGTACCTTAGTGAAGCAAAACTGGAATCCTTGATCTAACGCTACAGGGTGCAGTTATGATGGAGGTCACAGAAAAAGTCCAGGAACTTAAATATGAAGGAGTACCCATGGCTCCTTTTTATTAGAGAACAATATGCTATGAACATGATAGAGGAAAAGCACACATTTTGAGATTGAGACCCTGATTGGGCATACTACAGAATAACCTTTGTGATAAGGTATTACAATCCTGTTACACATTAGGAAATACGTTTATTTATCCAGGTAATAACTACTACTTTTCGGGTTTTTAACCAATATGAACAATATTAAAGCACATCTAGCGAAATAAGTGTTTAACATGGACAGGCTTTAAAATTACCACTACGATTCCTCACTTCCTCATTTAATCCCCTCCCCCACGAATGGCTAGGAATTTCGATTTTCTTCTGCCCACCAGAGTGGGAGATATACCATCCAAACGTCCAAAGGCACAGCCCCACTAATCTACCTCCTCTAGCGAGGTCCTGCAGTGCTACATTCAACTAGGAACACATCGATGACTTACTCCACTGATGAATGTAGTCCCTCCGTGACCCAATCCCTTAAAGCCCGACTATAAATACATGGGACTTCTGGGCGAAATTATAGATCTAACTACATTCTCCCCTTGGCACCCAAGAGGCTCATTTCTAACCATCATGCAAAATTCATTTAGTGTAAGTCAAAGAATTGCCAAATTCATAACTGTTCTAGCATGTTCAAAAGTCTGAATCTAAAGTCTCTTCTTAACTCTGAGCCACTGTAAAAGTAAAAAATAGAAAGTAAAATTCTTCTAAAATACAATACCACAGGGTAAATATTCTCATTTTAAAAGAAAGAAATAGAACAGAAAGAAATTGGACCAAAAACAAGATATAAAACCCAGCAGGCAAACGTTAAACCTTTCAGCCCTATGTCTAGAACCTATGGCACACGGCAGTGAGATGGCAGCTCCAAGGCCCTTGGCAGCTCTGCCTTCCTGTATTTCCTTGCTGATTGCAAGCCACGTAGCTTCTCTCTGGTTGGCTCTACTCACTGCCTGTGGTTTTCTTCAGCAGACATTCTACATTCCTGTCATCTCCAGCTTCCATTGCTTCCCACTGCACCTTTGGCTTCACTCTCACAGCTTCATAGATCACCCTCTCAAGATCTCTCAGCATGGGACACAACCCTGTCACACCACATTGCCTACTCTCCTTGGCCTTCCTTTGAAATTTCTGTAGAAGCCTCTCTGGCCCAACAACTCTTGCATTCTGCATGCTCACAAAATCAGCACCATCTGGATGCCACCAAGGTCTGCCACCAGCTGGACCAGTGGCTGGCCCCCTGGACCAAAGTTGCAGTGGCCTTTGGGTACCTGGATGCTGAACTTGGGGTTACAATTCCCTACATGGGCCAGAATAAGCAGGAGACCCTGGAGTTCTCTTCTCGAAACAAATTTCTCATTCAGAGGAATTTACCCTATTACACCCCAGAGCCTGTAATGGGTGGAGTTGGGCCAATTTCTGGGATGCTCTCAAGCTATCTTTCCAGTTGTCGTGGTGCAAAGTATTTGACTTCTTTTTCATAATGCTAACCTTTTCAGCAAACACACTTCTTTGTCCCCGCTTTAAGCACCCTTCCTCTCCAGCCAAACTACAAATTTTCAATTTTTGGTTTTTGGCTGTGCATTTTGCTTCTGATTCATGCTGCAGATCTGGTTGGAATTGCTACTGACTGCATGCTTGTCAGCACTATGGTCTTCTGAACATTGATCAAAATTGCACCCCAAGTTCTGTTCACAACATTCTGGGACTTCCCTAGCCTGTACTTCCAAATCTTTCCAAACTCTCCTGCAAACCAGTTCTAAAGGCTCTGAGTCACATGGTCAGATATGGTCACAGCAATGATTTCACCACTCAAGTATCAATTTTCTGTATTAGCTTCCTTATCACTAGGACAAAATACCTAACATGAATTTAAAAGGTGATGTTTATTTGGGCTCACAGGTTCAGAGGTTTCAGTCTACAGGTGACTGGCTGCAAGGCAGAAATGGCAACATGGAAGCTCTCAGTGTGGGACAGTTGTTCAACCCATGGCAGCAAGGAAGCAGAGAAATCACGATTCAGAACAGAGACGTGCTCAACAGAGCCACACCCCCACGGATCCAGGTCCTCTAACTGGGCCCTACCTACTAATGGCACATTCAACTAGGAATTCATCAATGAATTTTTCCACTGATGAGCGTAGAGGCTCCATGACCCAGTCACCTTCCAAAAGCCCCACCTCTGAACATATGAGGCTTTTGGAGAAATTTTAGATCAAAAACATAACGCAAAGTTATATTTTGTTGTATTTTCTTGTAGAATGTGCGATGACCTTTGGCCTGTGTTCCTTTTTTAGTAATGTAAGTATTTAAAGACTCACAGTAAGTGTTTTTCATAGATTGTTTACTCACAGTCAGATAATCACGGTTTGACGGGATGAATGACCTATATTCATGGCTAAATTTAATTTCTCAAACTTCGCCTTGTAATCGAACACTACTATACAAATTTATAATAATTTATATTTATAAATGGCTTTTATTCTAATCCATACTCTACCACTAGACGAGTAATTTCAATCACTATAAAACTCATGGGAAAATATCTTCAAGTGCAGCTAAATAAGTCACATTTATTTGTTGGTAAATGAAACTAAGTCTGGTGAGAATTTTGTACCTAAAAATAACTTAAAATTCTAGAAGTCTCATTGATGCATACATGATATAACACACTATTTTATAAAATCTATAATACTTTACATGAAAAAAATAAATTTAAATTTTGATTCAACAATGAATTGTATAATTATTCATCAGTCTATTCTTTTACTGTACATTGGTGGCAAGAACTGTCATCCATAGTTTGTCAGGCATGTAAAAGTGAGTAGATGATTAGTTACAAAAGCTACAATTCACTTTTTACCTATCTCAATATATGGAGCATATATAATACCAATGGTTGCAAATACATCTAGAAATTTTTGCTCAAGCACTAAGCAGAGGCATTCAAAGCCATAATAATTTAGCAACTACTTTTCAGAGTGCACTACATGTATTTATAAGACATTTTACAGTTGTTTTTCATTTGATTCTGGTAACAACACTGTGAGATCAGTGCTTAATACATATTTATTAAACAAAGTAATTGTACGGAACAATTATAAAACATTATGTAAATAGCTAATATTTTAATACCTGTGTTTAATGACAGAGACTACAAAGCAAAAGGAAGGTCTCTGTAGAATAACATTAGTCTGGGTGAGACACAAGCATAATACATAAACTTAATTAAATCTGTGGATGATTCCATTCATTGGCCTGTTAAAGTCAAGTCATACTTTAAAAACACATAATGATTAAATTCACTGCCTAATTATTTACACTTACATTTCTTTTTTGTCTGCATGAAAATAACTCAGAACATCAATCCCAAATTTTCTTTGCTACATGTTTAACGTAACTTCTAGATGTAAATAAATAATAGCAGTTCTCAAAATAACTCCTTATTTCACAGGCTTCTGTTTATTGTTATGTAAAGACATAGGATTTTAAATGTTTATATTTGAGGAGTATAAAATTGTAAAATCCTGCTAAACACAGCCTCTCTGTGAGTAGCCCTGGCTCCTGGGTCTCATAACCCGTCTGATCATCATACTGATTTTATACCAGTGAATACAGACACTTTCATTAAGTCTCAAAGTGCTCTTATTAGGAAAGCAAACATGTAAATACTATTTTTCCCACATTATGCATGAAAAAGAAGTTCAGCAAAATGAAATGACTTATTCAAAGGCATTGAACTCAGTCTATATGAGAATATTTAGAATTCTTTATTTTTGCCTAGTTCATGTCCATCTCTTTTCTTACTCTCCACAGTCAAATAAAGTTTTCATACTGCTAATAGAAGTTTTCTGATCTATGTGACATGTCATATTTCAAGTAAGTGAGCACATTTTCTCTCTAACTAGATTTTGCACTCCACATCCTTCAAGGTTCTCCCTCAAGGATGAGGATCAACTAAAAATGTTTATAGAGTGTCTTATTCATTGTTGTATCTATAGTAGTAAAATGAAGCTGAGGGTACAGTATCAAGTAAATATTCATCGAATAAATTTGTTATTTACCAGATTTTTAAAAAAAGACATCTCTTCTCTCCTTCTACCAGTCTGAACATTTTCCTTCTACCCAGATCACCCCCTGATCTATTCCTTTGATGATTATGATCTTTCCTCCACACATACCAAAGCCTTTTACCCCAAAAATGTAGAAATGCACTGGGGTATTGCTGGAAGAAATTTCTCACATTGAATATGTAATGTAAATCTGTTAATTTTACCACATTTATAGGTTTATTATAATTAAAAGTGAAATATCTTGTTAATATATAATACAGTAGGATACTTTAGAACAATTCCTTGAACCCAGTAGGAGATTAATGAATTTTAATTTATTTCTTAATATTCCTAATATGCATTTAATGTCCATTTAAAATAATTTTATCATACAGTCAAGATTATTAATTTTTAATCTTTATGTATATGAATATAATCCTTAAAATGTTCTAGTATGTTTCAAATTCCAAGTGTGGCATTCATAAAACTTTTAAATTTTCTTTCAAATTCTATGCAATGAATGACATTTCCTCTCTGATTTTGATTATATATTTCATAAAATTATTCTTCAAAGTTTAAAAGAATATTGATTCTTTAAGATAAATAACAAATGATAAAAACAGAAATCAAAAGCAATTTCAGTTTCATGGTTAGGGGTCATTCTTTCTGCGTTTTTTCTTTTAATCTTGTGCTAATAACTCAGAGTACAGTATTTTGGACAAAGTTTCTACTTCAAGTGTTATATCACCTTCAATTTACATGTGAGGGTGTAAGTAGATTTTCATTCATCAGGGTAGTAAGTGAAATACACACCCACACATATATACATGAACACATCAGACTTGGGAGGAATAAAGTCCTGAGAGGTTTTATAATTTTCTGTAGCATTAGACTAACTCCCAATTGACATCCCTTGTGATGACATTAATAATATTTATGGTGATATTGGAAAAGAGAATTATAATCTGCAAATGTCTGTCAGTGGTAACATCACAATGACATACAAAATGTTCAAGACCAAGGAAGTAATGGTTAAGCTAATTCAGTTTATTTCCTTTCTTACCTTAAACCAATGGGTAGTTAGCACAAGGGTTAAACATCTGCCACTAGTGGGCTCAAGAAATATCTTTTGTCTGCTCAAACTTGGTAATTCAGGTTGTAGAATTCTGGCCTATAAAGTTCCATGAAGTTCAATGGTTCAGAGCTTAGAGCCCTGTAGATGCCAAGGACGTGCTATGTTGCAACTCACTTTGTAACTAGGGAAAGGGAAGTTATAATTTGTCTGGATCTTAAATTCTTCTTTTCCAACTTTCTTATTAGTAGTCATGTGCTTCTATTCACATGCATTTTAGTGACCTTACCACGCTGCAGATACTTAAAGGGAGCAAACAGAAAGCACAATGCAAAGAAACTAGGATAAATGCATGCATTTCTAGAACAACTGCTGGAGAAACAATCTCTAACATGACACCACCATTCATTGGTACCATGAAAGTATGAATAATAAATAATGTGCCAATATTCCAAAGTAAATTGATTTCCAGAGATTCTGTACTCTTGAGTTCCTGAGGATGAAAATGCTCTATTTTCTACAGATCTCACATATATATGTGTATATATATATATATATATATATATATATATGTATACACACACACACACACACATATTGTTGTATGTATGTTTCTTCTGTGCTGTTATAAATTTGGATAGTCTTAAAATTATATTTTCTAGTTATTTTCTAATATGTATAAAATACAGCATTTATATATATCACATTTACATTTTGCTATGTTGTTAGATTAATTACTCCTAGTAATAGCTTTGTAGATCCTATGCTTTTTTAATTTTAATTTTTATTAGTACACGTTTGCAGTACCTAATATTTACATTTATTGTGGGAGTTGGTACATGTACTTAACACTTCTTAACCTTTTCCATCTCCTTCCTCCCCTATATACCATCTCTTCTTCCCCTTCCCTTTTATAAAGGATCAATCTACCTGTTTCCTATTATCTATCATTTATTTTTCTCTTTCATTTCTTTATACTTTGATTTTTCTTATAAGAGAAACTACACAATATTTAGGCTTATGTTTCTCATTAATTTCACTTAATATTATGATCTCAAGCTATATCTATTTTCTAACAAATAATTCAAATTTATCCTTTTTATGCCAGAATAGTACTCTACTCTGTATAAATACCACATTCATGTGTTGATGGACATATAGGCCTGTATTAGTTACTTCTCTACAGTCAATGGTTTGCAAAAGAGCAGATTTAATACAGGACAAGTTCAAATTACAACATTTACACACACAAGCCAAATGCAGGAAGAGTGCAAAACATCTACCTATGCACTGGAGACCCAAAAGATTCAGTCAAGGCCTGGGAGCCCGTGGTCATGTTGCATGAACACCTGTGTCTGCACTAAAAGGCCGAAGATACCTATCCTGGAACCAGGATACGATGCTCACAGCAGAGATGAAGACCAGAGCTCACCTGAAGCAAACAGCAGCCAAGGCCCCAAGTCTCCTCCATAATGAGAACAGCTGAGTTCTCTTCTGGAGAATCAGCCACAACAGATCTTCTTCTGGGAAACAGCCAGCCCCTAGCTTCTGCTCCTGTTTTCCTATATGTTGTGTCTGCAACAATGCTCAGGTGGATCTTCTATGCCCAGAACCACATCAACTCAGTTCAGCTGGGCGTTCCTGCTCAAGTTGACCACAATAAGTCCACCACAATCCACGCCTGGTCAATCGATAACAACACACATTTTTTAAGCCATAGTCTCCAGTGGGAGATTTGTAAAGAGTAACGTATTTTGGTCTATTCAGATTTACATTAACAATACAATTCTTATTATGCTCATCCCCACATCAGAAACAAATATTCAAAGGATTACAAACAGGTGTCCAAAAATTATAAATATACATACGAATATAACTCCATTCTGTCTCTTGCTTGTTCTAAAACAATAAACAGTTTACAAAGTACAACACATCAATACAGTGTATCCACTTTAAAAAATATGGTTTCCATTAACTTTCACAACAGAGCATGGCAACATTTTAAAAAATCCCCAAAGGATCTCCTGCACCCCAAAAATACTCTTCTCTCTGGTCAGAGGCCTCAGGTCATTTTTTCATCGTCCTGTTTCTTCTCTACAACCACATTCTCCTCTGTTCATCCTTGTAATCCGTAGCTCCCCTCTGGCCAAACACCTCAAATCACTCTGTGATTTGGCTCTCTGCTCCTAATTTCCAATATAGAGCCAGCCAAAGGCCCTCAACGTTAACTATGCTGTTGCCCCAATACCAGACTGCACTGAGATTTTTCTGCCACCCAGACAATATCTCCAAACATAAGCAAAATGCACACTAACCTCTGCCAAAGCACGGGATCCAGCAGCCGGTGCAGTCTTTCTCAACAGAGGCCTCCCAAGCCTCATCCTAACCAGCAGCATTTCCATCAGTTACCCTAGTTTTCCACACTCTGACCCAAGTCTCCCATATAACAAGTTTAAAGCATTCCAGGGCTGCCTCTTTGGCCAATCTCTCAAAACCTTTCCAAATTAATTCCAAAGGCTCTTAAACCTCATGGCCTGGCAATGTCACAGCAAGGACCCCACTTCTCTGATACCAATTTCTGTATTTGTTACTTTTCTAGACTTAATGGTTTGCAAGAGAGCAGATTTAATACAGTACAAGTCCAAGTTACAACATTCACACACCCAAGCTAAATGCAGGAAGAGTGCAGAACATCTGCCTATACTGGAGGCCTAGAGGATCCAGTCAAGGGCTGGGAGCCCATGGCAATGTCCCCGTACATCTGCATTTGCACAAAAAGCCTGAAGAAATCTATAGTGAAACCAGGATACAATGCTCACAGCAGAGATGAAGACCAGAGCTCACCTGAAGCAAACAGAAGCCATCCTCGACGACAGCAAGGCCCCAAGGTCCTTCTGTATGAGAACAGCCGATTTCCTGTCTGGAGAACTAGCCATAACAGAGCTTGTCCCGGGAAACAGCCAGCCTCTCGCTTCTGCTCCTATTCTCCTTTTTGTTGTGTCCACAACAATCCTCAGGTGGATCTTCTATGCCCAGAACCACACCAACTCAGTTCTGCTGGGCTTTTCTGCTCAATTTGACCACAAATGTCCACCACAAGACCACTTCCAATATTTCACTGTTACATGTTGTCTTGCTATTAACACTGGTATGCATGTATTGATGTAATGTCTTTAACTCTTTCACAAAGATGCCTGCATGCGGAATAACTGGAATTTCAAATGGAATTTCTAGTTTTAGTTTTTTTGAGGAGTCTCCACCTTGTTTTTATAGTGGTTGTAGTAGTTTAGATTTCCACTGATAATGTAGAACGGTTCCTGCTTCCCCACAGCCATGCCAGAGTTCATTATTTGATTGCTTGATGATGGCCATTCTTTCTGGAGTAATTGGAATCTTAGTGTTGTCTTAATTTGCATTTCCCTAAGGACCAAGTACTGAACATTTTCCCATTTGTACTTCCAAGATGTGTGCATTCATTTCAGTTGCCCATTTTTTGATTGGGTCACTTATTTTGTGGGTTTTTTATTTTTTAGTTCTTTATACATTGTAGATATTAAGCCTCTGTCAGAGGTGTACCTGGCAAATTTTTCCCATTCTGTAGATTTTTCTTCTCATTCTTTTGTTTCCTTTGCTGTACAGAAGATTCTTTCTTTTCTTTTCTTTTTTTTTTTTTTTTTTTTTTTTTTTTTTTTTTTTTTTTTTTTTTTTTTTTTTTTTTTTTTTTTTTTTTTTTTTTTTTTTTTTTTTTTTTTTTTTTTTTTTTTTGGTGGTGCCGGGGATCGAACTCAGGCCCTTGTGCTTACAAGGCAAGCACTCTAATCACTGAGCTAAATCCCCAGCCCTGTACAGAAGATTCTTAAAACGATATAATCTTATTTGTTGATTCTCGGTGTTATTTCTTATGCAGTTGGAATTCTGTTCAGGAAGTCCTTGTTTATGCCTATGTTTTCAAGAATTTTACTTATTTTATCTTCCTTCAGGTGTGTTTCTGTTTTAATACTTACATCTTTGATCCACTTTGATTTCAGTTTAGTACGTGGTAAGATATATGGGTTTAGATTCACTTTCTGTCATGTGTATAGCCCGTTTCACAGCAGCATTTACTAAAGAGGTTGTATTTCCTCCAGCATATGTTTTTGACTCATTGTGAAAGATCGGATAGCCAAATGTGTCTGAATTTGTTTAATTTGTTTTTATTTCAATAAATAATTATGTTATCTAAACATGGATATTTTACTTATTTCATTCTTCCCATCCCTTCTTTCTTCTTGCTTTTGCATTCTCTTTCTGTCTCTCTCCCGTAGTCTCCCGTTCCTTCTCCCTCTTCCTTCTCCCCTTCTGTATCCTCCACATGTAATTATAATCATTAGAGACCCTAATATTACATAAACTGAAATGAGAGATTCAGTATCTTTCCCTTATTTCTCATTTTAGAAGATTCATTTTCACCATTAAGTATGTTAGTTATAGGATTTTTTAAGTGAGTTTATTAGATTGAGGAAGTTTCCTTTATTCTATTATTTCTGAGAGATTTTACTTTTTAATAGGTTTTGAGCTGAAATTAAATTTCTTATACATCTATTTGTGAATAGATGTTTAGTCAAAATGCTTTTCTGCATCTATTGAAATGGCTTATTTAATTCTATAAATATGATTTGTTAGGTAGCATTTTAATATGGCTCCCAAATTTCCAATTCCCTGGTGTGCCCACACCTACATTCATTTACTGAAACGCTAATGTGTGTATGTCTTAAAAGAATTCCACAGATGTAATTATGTTCCCACATCAACTGTTATTAAATAGGGAGATTGGCTGGGTGAGTTTTACCTAACCAAACAACCCTTCACATCTGCATCCTGAGGTGAGTGACAGAGAATACAGAGCAATTTAAAATGTGAGTTGGATTTGACAAGAAATACTCAGGGGTGGTGTTAAAGAAGGCTCGGGTCATGGGGTGAGGAACAAGGGCAGGCACTAGTTGCTGGGATCAGCACATGGCTGTCAGCCAACAAGAAAAGATCAGTCCTACAATGGCAAAAACTCTTTGGCCAACAACCTTAATGACCTTAGAAGTGGTCAGATCCCAGAACCTCCAGAAAAGCTCAGCAAAAACCTTAATTTTAAATTTTGAGGCCCTGAACAGATGCTCACCTGTCGGCCTACACTTCTGTCTCACAGAACTGGAAACTAATTAATGAGTAGTTGTAAGCTATCAAATTTAAAATTGTTTATAGAGTAATAGAAACTACTATCTATGGTGAACTACAGTGACTGATTTTCAGAAATCGATCAATCTTTCATCACCAGAATAAATCTTAGTCATGATTTATTATCTTTTTTATATATTGGTGGGTTTGCTTGGTTAGAATTTGGTTAAGGTTTTTGTGTCCATATTTATAAGAAATATTAATCTCCAGTTGTCTTTCCTTACGAGGTTTTTGCTTGAATTTGATTTAAAAATGACACTAGTCTCAGAAAATAAAATGAATATTTCTACTATTTCTGTTTTCTGAAGGAATTTAGATTACTTCTTTGAATGTTAGTAGAATTCACCAATGAGCATACATGGATCTGAAATTTTCTGGTAAGCATGTATGATAAATTTAGTGTTTTCTCTTTTCTTTTTCATGGAACTATAAAACAAAACTTTATAAGAATAATAATAGCTATATTTAATACACTGTGTGTCATTATCTTTAAAGTAGTTACTCAGAGTACAATATATAGACAAAAAATATTCTCTTTTACACAAAAGAAACAGAAATTTAGAGGTTTAAGTGGACATCTTGTTATTTGGGTGTTTTCTTTCATCTTAGGGCACATTTTGTAAATTATGTATTTAATATTTTTTCTATTTCATCTAAGTTGTCAAAATTCTTGGCATAAAACTTTTCATAATATTCTACTATGATTTTAATGTATTTGTGGTTTGATATTGAAGATTTGTATTCCAAACTTTTATCTTGACTAGTCTAGGGGTTAATGAATTTAGTACTTATTCTCAAGCCATAAGCTCTCTCTACCTTTTCTATTTCATTGCTTATAGCTGTTATGTTTCTTACTTCCTACCTCTTAATACTCTCCATTTTCACCTCTCCCTCATGTTCTTTCTTTTTTAACTTTTTTTATCTTTAACCTTTTATTGAAAAAAATTATAACACAGCAGTTTATCAACAACTACTGCTCAAGATGGTCAGTTTATGGATTTTGCTACTGTACTCTGAATATTAGAAGTAATTCATTAAAACATGGTATCTTATTGTAAATGGTCTCAACAGAAACATGAGGTGTCACAGATATGCTGGGGCTGCAGATGTTTGGGGCTAACTTGGGACTGCTGATGCACAATGTGCTCCCATCCAAATCCAGCCAGGTGCTAGAAATCCCTTTTTATGTCTGAGTAGTGTTCCTGCCTGCTGTCTTGTAACATGGAGGAAACTACACGGGGCATTTTAAACTCTTTTATATACTGTACATATCTTGGCTATTTTTCTTCACTTAAAAAAAAATTAGTACAAGTTTACAATACATAATGACTACATTCATTGTGGAAAGTAGATACATATACATAGCACATCTACTTCCTGATGAGATGGAAATTTAGGGCATTAATTTTAAGATGGACATTTAGGTCATTAATTGTGGTTACAATTTTGGCTTCAAGAGTTACATTGTCTCAAATTACCTGAAATGATCCTTATTCATTATGCTTCAATTCTAAGGGTTTTACACCTTCCCTGGTAAATTCGTTGTTACCTTCTTGATAATTGAGACTGTGTTTTTAAATTTTCCAACACTGAGTTACATAGTTACCTCATGATTATAGATTTTTACTTAAATTATCTTCTGTTGAGAGTTTTGAACCTTTCTATTTATTGACTTGTTTAATGTTCTCTGCTGAAGTGCAGTTTCCTTTGCTTGATTAGCCTGATTGTAATGACTAGACTAACATTTTTTCTCTGATAATTTCAATTTCTTCTGTTATTTTGAATTACCCTCTGTTGTTTTTTTTCTCTTAAGAGTCGCTTTTTCTTCATGTGTTGAGGAATTTTGAATTTTATCTTGTACATTATGAATTTTTAAAGGGACTCTTTATTCTGTTGTAGTTTCCCAACTAGGTTTTTTTTTTTTTTTTTTTTTTTTTTTTTTTTTTTTTTTTTTTTTTTTTTTTTTTTTTTTTTTTTTTTTTTTTTTTTTTTTTTTTTTTTTTTTTTTTTTTTTTTTTTTTTTTTTTTTTTTTTTTTTTTTTTTTTTTTTTTTTTTTTTTTTTTTTTTTTTTTTTTTTTTTTTTTTTTTTTTTTTTTTTTTTTTTTTT
>PVJO010011360.1:0-45162 GCA_004026905.1 Hystrix cristata | reverse complement strand
CAGCAGGCAATTAAATTGGTTTGACTCAAATGATAAACTCTTCCTCACTTTAGGGTATATCATGATTACATTCTCACTTCAGACTACACGAGGTCTCACCTCAGAATTTATAGTTCAGGATTCAGGCAGGACATGGTCAGCCACCCTGAGCGAACTCAGTGTTGCCCTCACTGGCTCCTGCCTTCCTGAGATTCTCTCCCATCCACAACTCTCCAGCAGTCTTCCTGTTGCAGGCTTCTTCCCCAAGTTCACTGACTTGGAAGGATAACTGGCTTTCTATTGTAGTATGAGCCACTTGGCACCTTCCTGCTACTCTTTCTGCCGTGGACCAAAGTTGCGAAGTAAAAAAAACCTATGTTTTGCTGGTTACTTTTTCCAAGGTTTCACTTGTTTCAAAAATATACCTACTGGGTTCGAATCATTAGTAACCTATGATATTAAAATACATGATTACTTCTGTGTATTAGCAAAACTGTTCAATCATGTTGATTTTCCATAATGTATATTTATAGTATTTAGTAAAGGAAGGAAATAGCAACAGGATAACACCTTCTTTGTTGTAAAGAACATATAAGAACAAATTTCAAGTGCTTATCAGAATGTCAAATACAAAGTAGATATGCCTCAAATGGTAGATCCTCACCTTTGGTCGTTAGTTGATGTCTAATAGTCATTATTTGTTAATTTTGTTTCATAAATTCAAGAAAAAGGCTGGATCTGCCAGATGGGAATGTGACAGGATGACTGACTATCAGGGAAAGTTTATCCAAATTTTGATAGTCTATTCAGATCTTCTGGAGTTATGGCCTCCTGCAGAGAAATTGGGATTGAAATGTTCCAGTGAAGAGTCTCTGTAGCATTATAGTTCCAGAATATTATTAAGACCTCACAAGAAGTCTCAGTGTAGATAAACAAGCTCTTCATTGTATTTGCATATTTACAATCATTTAACCTGTATTCTTAGCTCTGATTAATAAACACCATACACCCAGCTGAATTGTTTGCATCATGCCATTTTTAGTTTGCTTTGCTTTTAGTCAGAAAAGGAAGATTGATTTGGTTGCTTAACAAGGGAGTATACTCTATTGTACAAGGCCCTATATTTCTGTGTTTTATTTAGAGCTTGACAATATGAGTAATTTGGAGTGTGGGGTACATGTGCCTGTGTGTATGTGTGTGGATACCAGCCAACTGATATTGTTTTAAAGGACGTTTGATATGAATACTCCAAGTTTTAGATTTTAGCAATAAGTCTCAATCTTTAAAGGAAACATCTAATTACCATTTGGGTAATGAGGAATAAAATTGCATCACTCCATATTATCCTAAGGAATACTTGCTATAAATTTTGTGTAAATTAATATACATCAAATATAATGCTTTGTAGTCACAACAGAACTCTGTAGGGTAAAGATTATAGAAACACCTTTGCTTCCTAAAGCCCTGAAATGGTCTAGGGATATGAAGCAGACTTACTTTAGCAGGGTTCAGAAGCTGGCCAGGAAACATAAATTGCTAAGAGATTGTAAAGAGCACATTGGATTTGGGCCAGATATTACTCTCTGAATTAAAACAGTAATTTAAAAATCAGGACATTATGTTTTAACCAATAGCTAACATAGGGATTTCAGATAGGGGGAAATATATTTTGATTAATTTTGCCCTTTTCAGAGGGAACCTGGCAGCTTTGTCCTTCACCAGCTGGAGTTTATGTAAGGCCTTATGGAGCAAGTCAGCCAACAGGGAGTTACAATAATCTAATCTTCACGGCCAGGATACTGCCTTGCGTGAGCAGCTTGAGTAAGTAAAGCATGTTTCTGTTTCCCACTAGGGGGCTGAAAACACAAAGGTATTGCACTGGTTTCCCTTTGTACAACCAGACTTCTCAAAGAAAGTCAGGAGCCTCTTTCCTCCAGTCTGCCTGACTTCTTGATTATTCTGAGTAGAGGGAAAAGTAAAAGAAGCTGTTAAGATTCATGATACTTCTCCAATTATACAATAAACAGCTATGACCTAAATTTAGGAGATTTAAGGTTAGCAATTTTTCAATGCATTTAATTCATGTGTATTGGCACAATTTACAATAAAAGGTAGATAACCAAGTTCATGTTGGGTGACACATTTGGTTTTTACCTTAATTGTGTTAATTTTTGTGTATCTACCTCTCTTAGTATCTTTACTTGGGTAAGAAAAAATAGTTATTAATTATGTGTAGTGTTGAGCTTTCTCTGAGAACATGACATGAATATATTTGTTCTTTCATCTGGAACAGTCTTCAGAGAGTGCCAATCCTAAATATACACCCATTCACCACCTTTACTTGGTGAGTTTCCAAGACAGTATCCGCCACAGTGTATTTATTAAAAACATCTGTTTATCAGGTGCACATTTACATGTAAAGGAGAACCATCTTGTTGCATGGAGCATACTGTGTAGAAAATATATGAACATTTACATTCAACTCCAATACATGACATAGATCATTTTCTCTGTTGAGTATTTGTTCTCTTGAAGTAAGATGAGTTCCAGTTTATTGATTCAGGTTCTCTAGAGGAACAGAATTGTCTTTCTGTCTCTCTCTCCCTATCTCTAGAGAGAGAGAGATAAACAAATAAATAAATAACATATATATGTGTATCTTTTTTTCTTAGAGCAGCAATTGGATCCTCTGGCACTCACAATATATATTAACTGATATGTATTATGAGTTATAAGGTATATATAATATGTCTATATGAGTTAACATATATGTTATGAGTGCTATGAGTTGTTAGGAGTTAATATATATGAGTGCCAGAGGATCCAATTGCTGCTCTAAGAAAATGGAAGCCTCTGAACAAGAGAGACCAAAGATGCAGCCCCAGTCCAGGCCAAGGTTTAGATGGCTCCCTGGAGCTTGCTTGCTGTGCCCGTCTGTGGCAAATTCACACTGAAAAGCTGGAGAAGCTGGAGTCTGATGTCCAGAGGTGATGGCAGGAGCAATCAAAGTACCTGAAAAGCAGAATGGAGCTTAAACGTGCAAGCTGATTTCCTCCTTCTTCCTCTTGCGTTTGATCTAAGATAACAAGCCTATTGGATGGAGCCACCCACTATCAGGGTATATCTTTGCCTCTCAGTTTTCTGACTCCACGATAATCATTATCTGGACATGTAAAGTCTCTGGGACATTCTGTATCGAAATATGGTAATACACTGATCATCAGTGCTCTAAAGCACAGTCACTTGGACTAAAATATTGTTTCTCTTTGTCCACGTCTAGAAGTTCTCACTTCTTTTCAATTTGTTGCATTTTTTAATTAGAGCTTATAATAATTGCCATATTTTATGTTATAAATATGGATAATATGACTTTTATGACCTACCTTTTTATTAAATCTAGTCATTTCTATGTATCATTTAGAATTTTTCATTGAAAAGGAAAAAAAAAGGCAGATTAGGTTCTTCGTATTAGATTTTAAATACCACTCGCTTCTATAGCAGTATAAGATATATTTGGGTTGCACAGATAAGAAATTATTGTATTATTTGTTTCACTACCTTTGTAACACACAGAATAAAACAAATCGATGCTAAATGATCTTTTATACTAATTCAAGAGAATCCTTTCCCTTTCCTAATGCCTTTACTCCCTGGGTCCTAAACTTCTTTGATTATCTTTGATTCTCCAAAAAACACTTTGGTTAACAAGTAATTGATTTCTGGCTTGTGTTTCATGTTGTATGGCGAGAAGAGATGCTTTTAAAGTAAAATGATGACGTGAAAATAGGACACTCAGAAATACACCTATTCTGTCTTCTTCAGGAACTTCTCCTTTTTCCGCAAATATCAAGGGAATGATATAAACTTGGATCAATAGAATTTTATTAATACCTGGGGTTACGGCTCCAAATTACTATGCAAAAGACAGACCATAAAAAAGCTAATTTTGATTCAGTAGAGTGGCAAAGTGCTTTTTCTCCTTTATGTCTACACCTGAATTTCAGAACATGCCATGATTAAAACTTTTTTTTTTTTTTTAGAGAGAAGCTCTTGCTGCATAATTTATGCAGCCTTGAACTCACTGTGTAGCCCAGGCTGGCTTCAAACTTGGGGTAATTCTCCTGCTTCAGCCTTCTGAGAGCTGGGATCACAGGTGTACGCCACCACACCCAGCTAGCCATGATAATGATTTAAAGCAACAATGAAAAATAATCTACGTGGGGAAAATGGTGTGAGCGAATTGCCCCTCATCAAGATGCCTTCTGACCTTGGTGTGCTTTTACCTTCTACCTTGATTTCAGCTCACAGCAAAGGCTACTTCAGCTCTTTAACAACTTGCTGCCGTGGGCCACATTTTGCATCTTCTGATCCATGGTACTGATTTCACCAAAGTATTGCTTTTGCCAAACTGCTCTCTGAAGACGACCTCCTCTAATTTGCATTGTTTCACTCTATGCATTTGACTCTCATTTATCAAATCCCCCAGTCCCTCAAATCTTACATTTTTACTAGTACTAATTGTCTACTGTTTCCATTTTCATTATTTGTAACCAGCTCTACCATCTATCATTCCAATGACCAACGGCAATCATCTTCAACTTTCTCAAACTTTCCCAAATCTGACGATGTGTACTTCTTATTTAAAACAATTTTATGGTTTGCTCTTGCCTTAAGATAAAGTACTAGTAACTATAACGAGTATCAAAAGGCCCTTGTGGTCTGACCGTCTCCACTTCGCTCCTCATCGCTCATTATTCCCATCACACAATGCTTCCGAGGAGTTCTTCATCAGGCCCTCCCCTCGTCTCTTAGCTACTGGGAAGCCCTCTCTTGGTGAAGGTGAATCCCGCACACTTCGTTTCCAGCTTCAGGAAGCGCTCCTGACCCGCACCCTCCAGCTCAGGGCAGCTGCTGTCCTGCCGCAGTCACTGCTCAGGTCAGAAAGCTGCGCCATCACTGACTCCTCAATGGACTGCTCCTCAGCTACACTGTGAGGTGCCATTGTGTTCTCTGAGCCTACATGACGGCCTGCACGTAGCAGGCACTCAATAAATACAGTTGACTATATTAATACATTTGAAGTTCAAAAAGGTTATTTAAATGGCTTAACATTACGGTAAGCAAGATCTTAATGCAAGGTAATTAACTTTAAAGTCTTTGCACTAAACAGACAACTACAGAGCCTTCTTACTAGACTTTGGAGTTAGCTGAGTATTAAATCATGCTCCTGTTTGTAGGATTCTAACTTTCTCACATTCACAATTTGAGTGATATACTCAAACTCAGTATCACAATGATCTTTGTCCTGTAGATGTTCCTGTATTCCCAAAATTCCTTCATTTTTTCATCCATAAGGAAAAGCTAAAATTTCTCTGTAGCCCCACACTTGAGCTCAGGTATTTTCTAAATTTAAAGAGTCCATATACAATTATTGCTGGGACAAACAACCCTGCGTTATCCATGTTCATTAGAAGACTTGCTCATTTGATTTTCTGTAGGGCCAATAGCCTCAAATTAATGAATAAAGTATTTTATGGCTAAAGAGGGACCGTCACATGCTTCTTTTATGTAGTCATTAAAATAATTCTTAGAAAAAATACTGTTATACCTGATTTCTTACTGATGCCTACAGACTTTTTCAAAAACTAACTAAATGACCCAGTATTAAATCTTCAGTTCTTTTGAATGCCAAAGTATAATGTAAGGTTCATAACACTTCATATTGATCATATTAGATAAGAATTAAATT
The DNA here is from genome assembly GCA_004026905.1 of Hystrix cristata. NCBI lineage: Eukaryota > Metazoa > Chordata > Mammalia > Rodentia > Hystricidae > Hystrix > Hystrix cristata. The sequence goes on along the minus strand of PVJO010011360.1, from coordinate 39,434 downwards.
TATCTATCATTTTAAAATACCTCAAGAAGAATACATACTATTTATTCATGGAGCTATAAGAACTTTTACTTTTGCTTTCCATATGAGAAAAAAAGATGAAATGTAGTTTTTCCTCTGATAGCATCATTTGATACAATTAATTCTGCACAACAGAAGAAGCTGAATGCTGTTCTTACACCCCTGAGAGACTTACAAAACTAGCTTGGCACTTTCAAGGTCAAAAAACAGAACTTGTTCTCTGTTTCCCATACAGAAAAGACAGTTTGCTCCATTAATTTTAATGAAGAGCAAATCAGCATAAATTCCACAGATTAACAGTGGTTTGTAAATTTCCTTTGATCAACAGTGTATTTCCTTGAAAACAACTTTCCGCGCATTTTGTACTTACCTAACATATGTTGAGGAAATATAAGACTATTTCTTTTTGTGGAAATTTCAGAAGTAACATTTCAGTAATCACAGATAACTAAAGGTAATGTACTCCTGTTAAACTGCTCAGTGGGGAAGTTAAATCCTTCCTCTTATGCTATGAGTAGTATTTCTTGAGATGTAAGTGTTCTATGTAAAAATCTTCTATTAGGTTGTTGATATTTGACATATATATATATGTATGTTCTTATTGTACTTACCAACTTACTTCATGCTTCCAAGCAGGTATATAGAAGTTTAGTTGTAGGAGTGCAATGCTTATATTTAGATAGAAATTTGTACAGTTGGTGAAAAATGTTGGTTCCTAAGTCATTTTCAGAAATTTCCCTTGTCTTACCAAAGGTTTATATAGTAGCAAGTATTTACTTATCTTTCTATTTATATCTGAGTATTTGTATCATCTGTTTATCTCTGTATGTATTTCTATCAATATCCTTATTTGCTCATCCTGCTGAGTGGCACATAAGCTAATATCATGCTTAAATATCAGGAAATATGACTTCATTTGTTCTGATGCTACCACTGTGTATTATTTTTCCACTGTCCTTTGTTCTAAACACCAATGTCTTCCTAGTTGGTCAGTTTTTTAATTAGATCCTGTTTTGAACCTTTGAAATATTTCTGATTCTATCTTCTATATTCTTTCCCCTAAACTTACATAAGACATGTCTCAGTAGGTTTACTGCAATAGCCTTTTAAATTAAATTCTGTGCATTGAGTAGCATACCAATATGATCACTTTTCACATTTTTCTGGGAGTTATTTTTCTAAAATATAGGTATGTTTCCTCGCTTTTAAAAACTTCAAAGAATTCTTCTTGCCTTAAGTATGTTAAATCACCGCTTTACCAGGGGCCTTAACTAGTTGGCCTCCATCCAAATCTGCTCTGTCTTAAGTGCAGTGAGAATTTCCCTAAAGAGTAGGCATTTTCTATGATTTTTAACTGTATTCCTACAATTACCTCTGCTGTAAGCCTCTGTATAAATTAAACCTCCTACATGATGTCTTCATCAGTCTCTTGAAGTAGAATTTAGTGTTTCTTCTTTCACTGTTTAGTAGCACTTTTTACAAGGGTTATTTAAATATTCATTCTAAGAACCTTTTTACTTTGCTTATTTGTATATATTTGTCCTCACAAGCACACTGCAGTATCCTTGAGAACAGGAATTTTACGAAGTTCCTTTTTGTCTTCCCATTTTCTGACACGAGATCTATCTTTTATAGTGTGATCACTAGGAACTAGCCACAATGACCAGAATAAAACACTTTGTATTTTCATCCAGTATTTTCTGTTCTATTATCCTAGAAACAAAAGATTACAATGGGAAAAATAAATCCTTCAAGAAACAAAAACATTATTATAGCCTGTGTGTCATTTAAAAAGAAACTATGAACCAGGAGCAATAAGGGGACCATAACAGACAGAGGTATCATAACCACATAATGGTACCAAATGACTCTGACATGTGCCCTTGAAACTCTGTGAAGCAGAAGGATATAGAGGAGGAAACATTTGAGGAAAGGTACATTGGTTCATGTTATGGTTCAGATCTAAAATGTCCCCTCAAGATCTCATGTGTTCAGAGGTGGAGTGTTTGGAAGATGACTGGATCATGGGGGCAATATGCTCATTGGTGGATTAATCCACGATCAGTTCATAGCTGAATGTCCTCTGAGGAGGAGGAGCCTGGTTGAAAGAGGTAGGTTATGGGGGCATGACCAATAAGGGTGTGTTCTTTTTCTCTGCTCCTCCCTTCTATCTCTTCTTCTTGATTGCCATAGGTTAAGCAGCTTTCCTCCATCATTCCTTTCCACCAGACCATTTCTACCTTGGAGCTGGATTATTATGGACTGACTACTCTGAAACTGTGAGCCAAATAAGTCTCTCCTCCTCTACCTTGTAGGTATGTCAGGTATTTTGTCCCAGTGATGGGAAAGGTGACAAATACAATTAGGATTCTTGTTATGTCATGTAAGTGTTACTTGCTTGTGTAAGGTAAACTTTAGCGGTATTTCATGTAAGCCAAGAACATAAACACACCCAGATCTCATTTTAAAAATTAGAAAAAGTTCTGGAATGGCTTTTCCTTCTATCTTTGTATGTGTACTGCATGCTTCTTGTGACAGCTAATTTTTTTTCTGTTGTGCTATTACAGCTGCCATTGAGTTTTAATTTCAAATTTTTATGGGAAACCAACTTGGCTAGCTTGAACAAGGTGCCAAGTGCTGGATTAATTATATCCAGCAGTGAAAATTAGATCATGCTTGATTCAGTGATGGCTGTTCCCACTCTAACAGGTGGAATTGCCAGAAGACAGGCACTGGAAGGGTGCTGCACACAGCTTTTGGAGGACATTGTCATAAGAATATTTCATTAAGGTTATAAGAAGGACTTATATTTAAAAAAAAAAAACTCTATGTTGGTTTTTCCTACCCAAGAACACAGAGTATCTTCCCATTTTCTGATATCTCTTTCAATTTCCTTTTTTAGAGTACTGTAGTTTTCAATATAAAGATCTTTTACTTGCTTTGTTAGATTGATTCCTAAATATTTCATTTTTTGAAGCAATGAATGGTATAGCTTCCCTAATTTCTCTCTAAGAGTGTTTGCTATTTGTATATAGAAATGCTACTGATTTTTGAATGCTGACTTTGTATCCAGCTATGCGACTGAACTTAGTTATTAAATCTAGAAGTCTTTTGGTGGAGTTTTTGGTGTCTTCTATGTAGGGTATCATGTCATCCACAAATAATGATAATTTAACTTCTTTGTTTCCTATCTTTATTCTTTTGATTTCTTTCTCTTGCCCAAGTGGCAGGGAAGGGTGGGGGAAAGGGGGACCAAGATACATCATGTACAGGTACAAATTAACTATGATGAATGTGAGCATTATGTATATCTACAATGTACCAATATATGCTCTTGGTAAAACATACAAACAAAAAAACTCAAATAAATAACTCTTGTGACTGGTTTTAGTGTTAAAAAATAACAAAATATATGAGTCACTAAAATTTAATCAGACCAGTGTAACTAACTGTTGCTTAGGTTTAAAAATGCACATGTTCCTCCAGCTGCTTTGCCCCCTAAGAATTGTTAGTAAAAATCTATTTTTTTCTTCTCATTTCTCTGAAAGAATTTTTATCCTCTTCTATTTTCCCTCAAAGAGGATAAGACATTAGAATGGCAATTTGATGTCTACAGTCACTCTTCTTTCTCATTTTACCCTAAGACAAAGCAATAACGTGCATATTTGGTTAACGTCAAGAGGAAGAGACAGCCCTCCTTTTTTTAATTGTCCTGATTGGATCCTGTCAGTTATCTGGAAATGGTCCAGAGCCCCATGAAGTCAGAGCAGGGCACAGTTGTCTTTATTCTTGATGTTCCAACAGATAGGTGATTCTCCCTTGAGTGGATTTGGGAAGAGATGTGTATATGTTAGAAATTTTATATGCTCTATCAGTTCATATTTCATTTTCTCTTCTACCATTCTCACATTAGTTATTAAAATTACTTTTTTCATTTGATCTTAAAACATATCAGAAAAAGGCGTTATTTATTAGCATCTATAAACACTAACATAATGTGCATGACTTAGACAGTCTTTTGAAACAGCCCCAAACACTCATTTAGAAGACAAACTAATACACTTAATGCTTTAGGTTGGCTTTTTCCAGTTACAGAAATGAGACACTGTTCATAGGTGACCTGTTTATCACACGTGGCATCGGTCTGAGTACCAGGAGTGAAGTTTGCCACTGACTTGACCTGCACACCACACCAGGAAAGGAATCAGACTTCTAAGCGAGGAAAGGCTCTCAGTTCCAGTAAAGGCTGTTCTCAAGAAATGCACAGCTTCTGTTTTAAAGAGGCTTGCACTAGCATTAACACCCCAGCTTACCCAATGCAGCATGTCTCTGAACGTGATTCCCAGACCAGAGCAGAAACATTGTCTGTGGACTTTGTAAATGTTCTGGCCCCCACCACAGAGGTGTTGATTCAGTATGTCTAGAATGGTCTCATGAATCTGGGCAAAATGATTTTATTCTTAATATTAGAGCTCTAGATTTTTTGTGATTTAATCTTTGGATTTTAGTTTTTCCCTTAAAATTAATCGTGGGGGGTTAATAGTGTGGAGATTGGGGACATATTGCCATGGCTATCAATTAATATTTTAATAGTGTCACCATTGTATTTTTACAATGATATATGGACTCAATGCATTGTCTTGGATGATCTTTGCTTAAAAACTGGCTGAATATAAGATAAGAAATAGGTTCTGGAATAGACTTTCAGATGCAGGCACAGCTGGAATGGTATGAGTCAAATTTTGTTTATCCCATATCATGTTAAAGCAAAAGCCGTTGCTTACCCCAGTCCCAGGGAATACACATGAGCAGTGGTTGGTGATGGAGTGGTAGCCTCGGGGAGGCAGCAGGGCTGTTGGTCACGTTCCCTGAGAGATGAGCAATACCCACGGACTGTTTGGCTCATAAATTGAGAGAACTTTTTTTTCTTACACTTCATATTTCCAGAATGTGGCTCTTCTACACCCCAAATACTACAAGGATAATGTTTACACCTCTTCTAAACCATCGTGGCTGCTGTCATTTCCAATGAAGGTGAAGGCCTTATTCAGTAGGTGATATTTTTCTCTGTGTGCATGGCCCTGTCTCATCCCTGGCTCCCTTGCGCTCTGCCTGCCCCCAGTCCACAGAAGATTTACTGGGTTCCTGCTACTGAGAAGGAATCCTGACTTCTGGGACCTGCTATACAAATTATAGTTTGTAGACTAATGGCATCGTCATCATTTGAAAGCCTTTACCATGTGAAATCCAGCTCTATTTGGCCTGAGTGGGCCTCTGTACCTGAGTCCATATACAGTGAACTGCAACCTAACCTAGGAAGTCAACTAACTGGAAGCCTACAATAGGAGTAAATTTTTCTAACAAATAACTGAGTATCAATGAATCACAGAGTTAAATTACAGTCGGGCACAAAACTGTTCAAACTGTGTTCAAACAAGGCAGACACCAGGCTGTGACGGATCAGTTATCTCCTTAATCACTTTCATTTTTTGTGCCTCATTTCTGTGCTCTGTCCATAAATGGTTTCTGACCATGTAGCAGACTGGAGTTCTTCCGACCAGAAGAACAATTCTAGAATTGTGAATAAAAGCCAAATAAGATCCTTGAATTTATTTAATTTTGTTCTTTAACAAAACCAGAGTCTTGGGACTCACCCTAAACCTAATGAATCAGAACCTAACATTTTAACAAAATTCTTAAGTATCTCACATACCATTAACATTTCAGAAGTGATGATTATTTTTCCCTACCTTCCAAGATAATAAAAACTATATGGAGTGTTTTTAATTAAATGTAGGTTATTAAGACTCATAATAATGTTTCAAAATCTTTAAAGCAGGGTCCTGAGGAAGTTTGGGAAATAATGGAAGCCCAGCTCTCAGTCTGGAACAACACTTCTAAAATATTATTGTGTATTCATCTCCTGAAGAGACTTTGCTTATGCAGAATCCTATTTAATAGGCTTTACCTTGGGCCTGAAATTCTGCATTTCCAAAATGTTTTCATTTAATGCTCATGCTGCTGGGTGACAGGCAAAACTAAGTAGCATTAGAACAGTAGAGCTAATAGGAAAGAAGCAGTGAATAACTTTGCAAATGTGTCTGATGTGTGTGTTTTGAACTCTCTTGGACAAGGTGTCTGAGGAGGACTAGTTTAGGGGCAGCATATTAGTAAGACTGTTTTGGGCACCATTAAAAATGCTGTTCCCTAACATGGCTTTATAAATAATAAAACAGTTATTTTGACCTCCCTATGTTTGATTCCTATCTCCATCCCTGATAGATGTTCAAAGTGTGTGTGTTTGTGTGTGTGTATCTGTTTTTTGTTTAGTCCCACACAAAATTAGTAGGCATGATGACTCTGCTTTGAACAGTTTCCTAATCTTTTCTTCCTCACAGATACTAGGACTAATATTTAACTCCTATTTCATCATCTCCAATAAACTATTTAAATAGCTTACAGGTAAACCAATATGAGCTAGGATTTTTGCTAGATATTTTTGAGGTTGGCTTTCATGGAGTCAATGTCTTTCTCCACTTGAATTAGAGGAAAGAAATAAACATTTGGTAATGTCTTATAGTTCCTAGAAGAGGGGAGAGATTCCATTAAGAGAAAAATTCTGCAATCATTTGGCAAAGGAAGTATACGTTGTTACTAAATCATGAGTCTCCAGGGCTTGATTCATGTGTGCTACTAGCACAGAGTTGGAGCATCCTAAAATAGAGGAAAAAACAGGAGAATTCTGGTGAAATTTTTGTACATAAGAATTTTGGGGGCACAGCATATACTGTACTTGAATGCTCAGGGAAAAGACGTAATGTTGGCAAAAAGCAGACATTTTTGGAACCAAGGGAAACAATATCTCCCTTCCTTTATTTTTTCAGAGAAGAACCTGTTTGAAATGAGCATTTGCATGAGGGGCAGGGCCTTCTACATTAGCTCTGTCTTTCAGAAGACCTAAGAGGGGGACAAACCTCAGACAATCAAATGACCAAGTGGATGATAATCTTGGGGGGGGATGAAGTTGTACAAGAAAGTCTTTTTGAAAAGTGGAGCCCATATTTTCAGGGACATGTTGAAGATATTCTTCAGTTATCTTCCAACACTGGCATTCTTTGTTTGGGTACTTTATGTCTTGAGAGTTAAGAGATATTTGGAGAATAAAACTCAAAAACAATGAAATATGGCCCTTGCTGGGAAAAACAAACAATGACCACAAAATGAAATACAGAAGAAGCAAAATTCAAGACTAACATACAGAGGGGTTAAAAAGTAATTATGCAGCCTGTGTTAAAGAAGTAAGTAACTGAGAAATTTAAAAGGAGAGTAGGAAAGACTTGAGAAACTTTCTTATTTGGATGCAGGTGTGAAATAATCAGTGTTCCTGCCCTTAGACATGGGTTGAGTTTCATGGTAGTAACTTATATTTTGTCCCTGGAAGTTTTTATTTTTTACTTAACAAGAACTTGAAAGTTCTTTCACTTCTGTTAATGTTATTAAAATTATTAAATTATCTCTTATAAAATCATAAAAAGATACATAGGGCAAGTATTTATGGAGCACCGTCAAGCAACTTGATACTTTTTAGTTTGCACAGAATCCATCATTTCTTCCCTATCATACCTCATTTCCTCGTGGACAAATAATTCTTCCTTACTGTATGGAGATTTTCTAGGATGAAAATTACACAGGCTGCCTTACATTATGGAAGATTAAACAGAAGCTATCTTGCAGGTATTTGAATCTCAAGCAAGCAATGCATGTCTGAGAAAGAATAGCTTTAAGTTTTTTTCTTCCTCCTGGGTCTCTTAATAAACTTTCAGACAGAGAGACATTTGTTGTGATTCTTACTTCTAATATGTTTCTTAGATCTTGAGGATTCATTGTCTCTGTTTTTCCAAGCTATTTTCATTGAAAAAATAGGGAGACAATATTCAAAGCAATCTTATCAATTTGTAAATTATACATTAGTTTGTTGACATATAACTATGATTTCATCAGATTTACTGTCCAGTCCTTAAGCAGATATTGGAATCCTTACCTCTCTTTTTCACTTCTCTTTCTTATTCTCCCAAACTGTTTAAAGCATATTATAAAATGCCACCTGGGAAGTAAGAACACAAATTATTTTAAATAAAACCAGCAAAATATTGTTGTTAGTAATAGAAAAGAGGAAATATATATAGGTAGAGAAGTTAAAATAAACTGAAAGTTGCTAAATTTTTAAGGATGTGTTGTGTTTTGTATGAAAACCTGTTTTATAGGGCAAATAGGAATTACAAATAAAAGGTTGAATTTCCCCCAATGAATATAAGAAAAGAAATACCCTTTCCAGTCATTTCTTAAATTATTTCTCTTTTCCCTTGAAATGTCTTTAAAATGTGTTTGAATGGTTTAGATTGTTCTTTGAAAAACTAAATAAATCTTGCAGGCTTTGAAATCTGGTTATGTCTTCAAAGACCTGGGAACTACCTCTGAATTTGCAAGGAAGATGGTGCCCGATCTTCATGTTGTCGGTGGGAAAGTAGGAGCCAACTTCTGTGGATGCCTTGTTCAAATCTGCAAAATTTTCTCCTGTCATAAGACACGCAAAGTTTATTTTTCTTTTGAATAAAGCTAATTAGCGAACACAGATGGTCACCCCAACTACCCAGTGAGTCGGATGGACTATGTATGACAAATGGCGCTGTCTCCTCTTACTTGAGGACCAGATATTGTTTATCTTGAAAACGTATATTGTGGTTTATATCCATTTGATTATATAAAAAAATTGAGATTTCTTTTTCTGTTTTTGTACATTTCTAAGCAGATTGTTATAGATATCACATTCTGGTTTAATGCTTACTGAATACTAAAATGATTTTCTTTTCCTACTAATTCTGTGAATAGCTTTTCTAGGATGGGAACAGGTTTGGTTGTTAATTGTATTTCCCCACTAATATGTAAAATAAGCAATCAAATTTCTAGGGTTTTGAAATATTAAATACTAATCATGTGGCTTAGATTAGTAAAAGAAAAACAAAAAGTCTAAGAGATTTCAGTATAAACAAATCTGTTAAAGTAGAAATAATTTAAAGGTGCTTTTTATTAACTCTTCTTTAAAATTAAATAATTTAATTAAATAATTTAATATAATGTATTCCTTGATGAGCTCTATTTAACTGCATGCTCTCTGAGAAAGAAAATGTGCTTGGACTTTAACAAATATCCCAAGAATTTATCAGCTTGTTCATTCTTACCAGTACACTGAATCCTTCATTTTTATAGTGCAAAGTTTATTATTTAATAATTTTAAGAAATATTTTTATAATACTTTACTTATCTAGGTATTTATTAACTGTTCATCTATCTTGTTTTTATACTTCTGGGATTTTTTTTTCTAAAAATGCATATGATCTTAGATCTGCAGATAGATGAGGTTTCTAAACTGTAGATGTGGAGTTTCTCTGGATACACTTCCCAGCCTGTGATTTTGAGGTTTCAGTAGTAGCATGAATAATAGTTGATTTGCTTCTGATTGCTTTTGTGCTTTTATATGGTTCCAAGTGTACTTTATGACTCATTTGGAGCAGATGTCTTTTCACCTTACTGCTATAAACCTAAAAGGACACTGACTAAAATATAATCAAATCAACAGTAGCTAGTTTCCACAGAAGCAAGAAAAATTAAGTAAGTGGCAAATTAATTAACTGGGCATTTGTATTTATTCTTATTCTGTAGGACTATGACATTTTTTCCTAAAATATAAATGAATGAATCAAAACTCTGATTTGTCATGTTACTATGTGAAAATATTGACTAGGACTGAATGAATTTGAAACAAGCAACTGAATTCTATGTTCAGGGGCAACCGTAGTCACTTCATGAAGGAAAAATTATGTGTAAGTACATGTATATATGAAGAATCCAAGTTAAAGTGATGACTGGTCTCTGTAAGATCATCACCTAATGTTTAGGCCTTATAATAACAATGAATGCTTGAAAGGTGAAAGGGTATACAAGTGAATTATTCAATTTGAACAAATTTAAAGGAAGCAAAGTGTTTTAATGCAGTAGGTATTGAAATCTCTGTATTTATTTGGATTGCTTTCTGAGGTTTCAGTGGCCTCTGTGCTCTGTCTAGGGAATATGATGTTTGCCTTCCTCAGGCAAAATTTCATGACAACAAATACATCTCTAAACAGCTGCCTGATCTTGGACTACTGCTGACCAGTATTAGGAAAGACTTGTTGTTCCTAATCAGAACAGACACTGGTGTCTTTCTCATGCAAATGATTCTTCTAACAGCACTTTGAGTTATAATTCAGTCGAGTATTGGTTTTGATTGTATGGGGTTGCTAGGAAACACTTTTCTCTGAATGTGGATGAAAAGATACTTCTTCACGGTGCAAATTTTTTTAGAATGATGGATATTAAATTTAAGATGATGTGTGAATTAAACATTTTCATAAAATTGAAGATAAAAGGTTTTGGTTCTTCAGAAGATGTAGTTATATAAAGAACTGCTGGCTTACCTTTTAATCTAAAATTTGTGCATTTTAATACTGAAGAAGTGAAATTTCCTGTACATGGCCGTGTTTTTGCTGTGCATCCACAAATGTGAGAGGGTATTAATTAGCATGTCGTTAGAGTGTAAGGGATTTTAATAGCCTAACTGGAAAGGCGCCCACCTGTCCCTGGAAAATTACAAGCAGCAATTCATGAGCTATAACTGATAACCAGATGGATAAGTATGGAGTTAATGTTATTTCTTCTGGGACCAGAATGTCAAAATGAATATCTAATTAGGTTACTGAACAACTTGAAGGAACGCAAAGCAAAAATAAATCAATGAGCAGTTTTAAGAAAAGCAAGAATATACTAAACTCATTTTAATATTAAAATTAAAAAGTCAAAAGAGTGAAGCTTTTGAATTATTGAATATAAGGCAAATATAATATTTGACTACTAGACTTACATAAACAGACTGAGGAATTTATTTAACTTTCACTAGGTATGAGCTGATTTATAAGTTGGTGAAACAGCATTGTATAAAGATGAAATTTTTTTGTGGACGTTAACAGAATTGGCTAAGGAGTAAGATTCATTTTTGTTTGAGAAAAATATACAGTTGGTGTTTCTTTAAATCTTGCAAAAGAAGAGCATTTATTTAAAATTTATGTCAATAAATAGGGATAAGGCAAATGAAACCTCGTTATGCTCAATGATCAAAAAATACACTGTAGATGATTGAAGTAATTTATAGAATTAGGTCTTAGTGGCTTCTAATTTTTTAATAATAATTTTGGGAATTTAGGGTATGTGTGTATGTGTGTATCTGTATATAAAACAAGCATATTTTTCAGCAACTTCATTCTTAATTTTTTCTCTTCTTAATTTTAATTCAAGAATAATGATAAAATAGATAAATAACATAACTGTGTTAACAGTTTTAGCTCATCAGCTGAAGTATCTTGTGAAAATAAATACACATATATGTTTCTGTTTCTGTGCTGTTTGTAGCTGTGGAGAGCTTACGCTATGCATAAAAAATCACATCTAGATAGGTAGATATTTCATCAATGACTAGTAATCCTCAAAAAGGAGTTTTGAAGATAAGAAAGAGGATAATGAGATTTTTTTTAAACTTCCACAAAGAGGTGATCAGAACATTTGGTTGAAAAGTCATTACAGTACTGTGGCTTAGGCTCAGGCTCTAGAGTCATTCAAGACTGAATTTAAATCAGTGATCTACCAATTAATGCTTTGCATCTTTAGGAAAATGTTTCTCTCTCAAGTAACCAGTTTCTTCATCTGCAAATTAGAAAATAAATAGTATCCCTACTATAAAGACCCCTTAACAGTCACATGAAAAATATACATAAAACACAGAAAATTTGTTATACATGGTAATCATGCAATGACTATTAATTATTAGGGTCTGGTTTGTAAAAATATCAACTAAACATGAAAATATCTGGGGATCAGGAAAAGCTGCATTTCTGTCCCGGCACACTATCTTTAAAATCTTTTCTCCTTGATCTTTCTTATCTAAACCTTGGTTTTTTTGAGGTATATTACTTTTCTAATTGTCAGTTTTTGTTCATATCCTTGCATCTTAGGTTTTCACTAATGTAGAAAACAAATAGCTGCAAAAACTGAGCATTGCTGTTTTAAATACACACTTGCAGCAAGCCAGAATATTTGGCAACATTAGCCTTTTCCTTACACAGGTGAATGTAGCCAATAAACGGCTTAAAACTCTCCAGTACACTCTGTATGTCGTTCTTAAACACGCCATCGTTGTTGTCCATTTTGGCTTTTGAGAATTATACTTGCATATTACAAATAAGTAAACTGTTTAGAATATGAACTTTAATTATTTGAAACTCATATAGATTTATAGATTTATTTAACTGGCTAAAATTTTTCACCATAAGCATTGAGAATCAAATGTAATTACCTAAACTAAAATTATGAACCTGCTTTAAGTTTCTGTCTTATTTTAGATTTTCAGTGTTTCCGCTGAATGCGTGGTAGTTAAATGTTTGAAATGAAAATGCTTCTTCAAGCCCTATTAACTCATGTCGATGATCTGCCCTCATTACCATTTATTTCAATGACTAATGTTATTTATTGGAATCTACAAAGAGAAAAAAAGACTTGAAGACATCCATCTTCAGGGCGTGGTGAATGTGGCAGCAGAGGCCCTCTAAGGAGATATCCATATGAGATAAGATGTGCAAAAGATTTCTTTGGGATAAATCTATATGGAGGATAAAGGCGGAGGGACCAGAGCGAGGCTTCAGACCACGCTAAAGTGCTGCTCCGTGTGAAAGGAGAGCGAGAATAATGGGGCACCATGTAGGCCAAGTTTCAGACAGAGGTGCTCCCCAGAAAGCCTCACCAGGCGGAGAAGTCCCAAGAGATGGTTCCTGTCAGAGAAGGCCCGTGTCCCACGTTGTGCAGCAGTGGTCTGCTCTACCAGGCCAGCCGGCTGTGCTGTCACCATCTGCAGATGACCCAGGGGAAGTGCGGCCCGGCAGAATATGTGGCCCGAGAGGCCTTCTGCAGCAGGTCACTGCCAGTGCGATCTGAATAATCGGTAAGCCTCCTCAGGACAGCTGCTACTCAGATAGACCGTCCCCAACTTTCATCACAGGATACCAACAATGAGCCGGGAATAACACTGCAGCATTCTGGTTCTTTCAAGGAGGCTCACTTCCAACTTACATGTGTTATTTTTATGTCAATATCCCAGTTGATAGGAATTTTCTCAGGTTTTTGCAGTGCACTGATTTCTCTAGATCAACATTAAAAAATGGCTTCAATGCCGACACTCCCTCTTGCTGGCTGATACCCTAAACAATTATCTCATTTTCTTTTTAGTAAACCTAAATATGACCTATGAATGTTCCTCAATATAGGAAATCAGTTGACACCAATTAGATCCATAATATGGCAAGAAATATATTAGCTGCTGTCACACTAGATACTCTACAATACATTCCTTAATTAAGCCAGACAAGTGGAATGCTCCATGTGTGACCTTACATTTCCTTTCTCTGTTAATTGATTGATGCATGCATGGATTGGTGGGTGGATGGAGAGATTAATTTATTTATTGACAGATGCTAATTATTAAGGATATAATAATTAGGAGATAGCAAAGCCCTTGCTTCAAAGAACTGACAACGCAAGAGAAAAAAGACTGGCAAACTGGTCAAAACAATGCCGGGTATCCTGTCCTTGGCAAGTACAAGAGACTCTGTAAAAATATAACAGAAGCTACTAACTAAAATAATGGCACCTGGGAAGATTTCCAGGAGACCGTGACATCTTCAATAAATATTAAGTGGTTCAAAGGTAATTAGAGTTATTTTAAGCAGAAGAAACTGCAAGTTTGAATGATCTCAAATGAAAATGAGTACAGTACTGTTTCCTTATTGAAAGGCTTTTTTTTGGAAAGACTTTTTAAAGCCTGTTTGCATCCCGTATAAACAGTATAATGTGCACAATCAATAACTGTCATGAGAAAAATGCCATGAAGCAGAATGTACAAGAATTTTTCTATTCAAATACTTTAAAATACATAAAACTGCTGTGATAAAATGGCAAAAATGATAGTAGTGGAACTGGAGTCCCACAAAGGGTTCTGTTTTAGCATCACAGAATAAGAACCAAGGTTAAAAATTGGTATTTACCTTTCGGCTCTGCTACTTATTAGGTTCCAGATCACTACTCATTCTGAGCCTCAGTTTCCTTTTTGATATAGTGAGTATCTTCTTGTTACTAAGAAAACTGGGAAAGCAAGCGTAAAGTGTTTCATGAGCTCCTAGCTTTAGACACACAGCATGTTTTAACTTTTGTTATCAGTTTGGCAAATTTCCTCTGTATAACTTTCAGAATATATAAAAGTATAAGATACTTCATGAGATGTCTTGCAATATTAGAATACACTTAACATTAAAATTTTAATCATTGTTTATATGAAATTTAAATTTAACTGAGCCTCTTGGATTTTATCTGCAAATCTTGGTTAGATTTTACTTAGAGGTGAAGGAGAGGGGACGTAATTGTAGAAAGGAGAAGATAATAACGTAATGATAAAGATGTGTGGAAAATGGACAGTGATAGGTACATTATTTTATGTGCATTTTGCTTCCTCTTTATCTCCTTGAAATCAATGTATATTTATTACAAATATTAAAAATAAATATACGCCAGAATACATTTTAGAATCATTAAATATCAGCTGATTGTATTAGCATTTCGTGCATTGTCTAAGTATACTATGTCTATACAAACACATAACAAGTGGAATCATGCCATATATACTTTTAAATATTTATTTCTTGTGCAACGATATATCTTAAATATCTCTTTATATCCATAAACCCAGGTGTGTATCATGTATCTGTTAGCCTACCATTTATTCCATTGTGTAGAAAAACAGTTGACTTACACATTCATTAAAGTTGAGTATTTAGTTAAAACCATACCATTATGGAATCAATAACGAGAAGTATATTAATCAGAAAATCCTTGTAGGTACACTCATATGTAGGAGGCAGTGCAAAGCTTTAGCTCTCTACCCTCTTATGGGTTGGGTGGTTGGTTGTTTGGTTAGTTTGTTGGTTTTTTTGCCTGAATTAAATTGTGAATTAAATTGATACAAACTTGTGAATTAAATTGATATAAGACAGATCATCAGGAGAAAAACATACATTTAACTTACCACATGTTTTACATGGCCCAATAGGCTTCATAAGGAAATGAAGGTGCAAAAGGACTGTTAAGTGCTTAATAACCGAATTGGATGAAGAGTAATAAACTGTGACACTATTATAAGGCGAAGGGGCAGAGAAATGACCAGAAGGTAAGAGCTGCTGTGCTGATTTCTCTAGGCCTCAGCTTCCTGTGTCTGAGAATAACAACAGTTGCTGTCTTTTGTTATAGGGAAGGTGTCTTTCACGCAATTTCATCTGCTTTTTAAGAAATGGAAGGAAGGTCAGACTGGTCTTCTTGAACCTGTGTTTTTAAAGTTGCTTTAGGTCAAAATAATTCTCATGATACTATGGCATATTTTAAGGTGAAATGTATGGAGACTTTCGCTTACATTTTTATTTTTCCCATATAATAAATTCTTTAAAGCAAAACAATTTCAGTACAAAAAAAAATTACTTGGCTCCATTTTGACAGGAGATGAGGGAGAAGAGAAGCACCTGGCTCTCTCATTTTTCCTGTACTGGCTGGAGAGGGGAGTGTGGTTTGGCCGGCACCTGTCCAGGTCTCCCCTTCGCTTCCCTATCCTCCCCCTGGCACCTCAGTGGACAGGGAGAGTTTGCTTCAGTGTCCTCCCAGGCTATCAAATCGCCCGTTACACTCTGAAGGGACAGCAGCCAGCCAGACAGCGTGGTGCTCCTCCCTCACTCCTGCCTTCCAAAGCACACTGCTCCTTCGAAGAAGGGAGAGGATACCCAGCAGTAACTAATATCAGGGAGGGAGGGATATGGGTCCCCTATTTGCATATCCAATATTCTAGCAAGCGTTCACCCGGCCACTCACTGGAGCATAGATGCTGTTAAAATACTCACTTTTGTGTTCTGTAAACTTGTTTGTGACTTATTCCTTGGGTAGTATGCTACCCGAGACTCCAAAAGTCCTGGCAATATACTTGGGTTTGCATCCTGAGTAGTATGGACAGAGCAGTTGTTTTCAAAGAAAGAGCAATAAACCCTCAGAGCTGTTAACACTGAAGAGCTCCAGAGAACAGCAGCCAAGGAAGACCAGAGGTAGAGACCAGCACCCAGCAGAGGCCACCTAAGGCATCTGCTGGTGACAGCTGGCAGCAGCAGTGGCCATGTCAACTGCTGGCATCCAGCACTTCGCAGATTCACAATTTCCATCTGAATCCAGCAGAAGAACCCCAGGCTGATTGGCAACAAAAAGCGTAATATCTTTACAAAAATATCTTAACTATTTAAATTCTTAGAAATAGTATAGAAAATATTTCCATCATTCCAGCAAATAGCCAATATTATGATGCTTTTTGAAAATCTCTTTTGTCATATATATTTTTGATTACTAACCAAAATTTTTGATAGTTTGGGCATTTGTGTTATCTATGAATTGACCACTGTGACAGGCAAGCCAAATTTTACCTAATCTCCCTCTTTTAATCTACCTACCTTAATATAAAGTGCGGCAAACTGCTATTTCCCCAATATGACAGTAAAGGTCTGTGTACTCCCTGCATCAAATCATCACATGATTAGCTTTTTTGCTTTGTTTTTACTTATGTGTTTCCTCCACTGTGACAGACAGTATCTGGGGGATGTATCGTCAGATGCCTGGCTGCTGGGGTATCTATTGACAGTCAGGTGGCAGCAGCAGTAGTCCCTTGTCGGAGCTGAACATTGTCTTTGCTGAATCACTTTTGATTAGGTAGCAGTATAGTGCTAGAAAACTTCACCTCTATCCTCTTAGGATCCTAGCAGTTCTGGGAATTAAACTGATAGAAATAAAAAGGAGAGAGAGAGAGAGACAGAGAGAAAGAGAGAGGGACTTGCAGCAAGGCAAGCCTTGTTTGAGATAAAGACCTGAGCGGGTTCTCTGGTGCCAAGTGCCAGAACAGCAGCTCTCTTACAGAGTTAGGGCTTTATAAAGGGTAGCAGAGAATGTGGAAGCTGAAAACTATTCTGGATCAGGGCGTCTACCTCAGTATATGGTCACTAGCTGTTTTGTGTTCTCCTGAGGTTCCCTACTCTTGTGGAGCCTCTTGGTCTGGAATGTTCTGTTCTATAAACAGGAATTAAGCCCGGCCAGTCAATTAAAGGTATTGGTATTTTTCACGAGGCTAAGCACATGTAGGGAAGGGCCAGAACTCATGGGAAGATGTCCTCCGGACTTTTCCTTACACATACTTTAAATCTATTCATGTGCTAGTAAATTCTTTCCGTTTATCCCATTTAGTGTATACTCTGTAATTCTGAAAGGTACACTTTCTTATGTCCATTAACCACTTTTTTCACCTGGGGTTTATATTCTGTTAAGTTCTACATACTTAAATTTGCAATTTTTGTTAAGTTCTACATATTTAAGTTTGCAATTTTGTTAAGTTCTACATATTTAAGTTTGTAGTTTGTTATTACTTCCTTAATATACCGAATTGCCTTCTAATAGTTGACTACTTACAAACTGAACTGGGAACTTTAGCCTCTTTTCTTATTATATATGAAAATACATTTAAAAGCATAGCATAAATATAATATTTTTATAACACTTAAATTCAATGGAGAAGAATGTTTACATAGGGTGTAAATACTAAGACATATGTAAATAAGCGTTATATATATCTTAGCTTGTATTATAGTTTCCTGATACCCCTCTGTTCATTTCTTCTAATTCTGACAAATCTTTGCTTCCCAGACGGAATCTGTTAGACTAAGATCTGGTTCTACAAGAGCAGGACATTAAACTACCATTTTCTGCTCAGAGGAATTTTGGTGGGAAGGGATCGGAGTGTGAAAAACCAGAAGAATCCTGGAGTGAAGTGTACAAATCTCAGAGGAGGTGAGGCATTCGATGCCTAAGGAACAGAGACAGAGGTGAGGCTAAATAAGAAGGTGAGATGTTGGATGCCTGAAGAAACCCATTAATGATATCGAAGCTTTGGTTCAAAGGCATATTACCCAATGAAGGAAACTTGCAGGCATAGAAAATGTTCACATTCACAGCTGGCTTTGTCAGAGAGCACTAATCAGCTGAGCTCCTCTTGGACTCCACAGGCACTTGTCCTAACCCTTCCGATTTCACTATGTAACTCATGAATTGGCCTTCTGCAATTTAGTTTCCTCGAAGTCTTTCAGAACTCACGGGTGTGGAGAGACTTGGAAGCTCCTTCACCAGCCCCAGATGAGACTTGGAGGTAACTGGGTTCTGATCCACAGGGCCTTTCTGCTGGGCCTCTGCGGTAAAGAAATGATGGCCCCACTGCAGAGGCTGCACAGACTTACAGATACCTCCATGACAGCAGGAACTGGGGAGAAACTGCCTCAGTTGGAGGGAGCCACTGAATGCTTTGCAGGCCGAGGCTGAGCACCAGCCACGTCAGCTGTCCAGCTTAATAACCAAGGCCGGCAGGGACAGCGGTGCAGTCCCAGGCAGTAAAGGGTGTTGTGGCGGAGAACAGATGAGCTAGGATGTTTCAGCCACCAACATTCTCCATCTTGAAGGAGAAAGGGAGAGACAGGAGGAGAGAGGTCTCAGCACTAGAGATTTATCTCAACCATCTCCTTCGAATTTTCAGTCACTTACTGGATTTGATTAAATCTGTTTTTTCTCCCCTTTCTTATACTCTGTTGGAGACTGAGAGGCAGATCACAGCAATTTTGGTGAATAAATATAATACATTCCTCATGTTAACTGACTTCAATGTGACAATATCACAACCTTAAAAAGGGCTTATCCTGCTGTGTCTCAAAATGGAGTACTGACTTTTAAAGCCTGATAATCATAAAGTTAGCATTCACTTAAGCCTACACATATATTGTAGTTTAAGAGATCATCATATGAATAGCAGAGGAGAAACCTATAATATCTCTGTCTTCTAAAGGCTCTAGGTTCAATCCTCATTAGTAAAGATAGAGGAGGAGGAGAAAGCAGGAAAAGAGGGAGAGAAGAAAAAGAGGACTCTCAGATCAAAATTAGACAAAGGTCCTACAAAGTAAAATATCTGAGTAGGCACGATGGGCAAAAATACATCAGAAAAAAGACAAACAATAGCAAATACTAATTAATACTTGTGCAAAAAAAGTAGCTTAGCAGGCTTGATTGATATGTGTGAAATCGTATTTACAAAGTTGACCTTTGGTTGCCTATGGAACTTGGATATCAAGGGGCTCCTATCATTCCCCAATAAATTAGGCCACAGTAATAAAGTGCATAAACACTATGATTTATGCTGAGTACATGGTTGCATTCTGGGAGCCTGGGGATTTTGGTGCATTCAGAGCACAGATTGCTAATGTGACGAGCCTCCAATAACAACCTTGGGCTCTTAGTCTCTAAGGACCTTCCTAGGTTGGCAACATGTTACTCCTATTGTTTCCAGTTGGAGAGTTCTATAGAATTCTTTCCAGGCTTTTTGTATCCCGAACACAGGGAAAGTGTGCATTAATTGAAGGTGCCAAAAAGATACACTTTACAGGGTGAGACTGGGCTGGTGAACAGACTCACAGTGGCCTCACGAGTAAGGGAAAGGGGTCTTTTGTATTCACATTCTTGAATTGGCTTCCCCCTCCTGCAAATAAGTTATTGGGACAGTTGTCCTATCAAAAATTCACTTATCCTGGGGCCATATTTAAACCACCCAATCAAAAGACTCACTTGGCTTCCTGACAGATGTAAATCAAGTGTCGAAAACTGGACTTTTCTGATTGGTCCTACAAACAGTGCTAGATTCAAATGAGGGATTCAAAATAGCATTTTGTGTTTGGTTCCCTGCACAGTGCTCGAAGTTGTGGAGTCGTTTTGGGTCCTGTGCTCTGCACATGTCCTCTGCGTTTTTATGGCCTCTGACACATCCAACCCAGTGGCTTGCCCGGTTTGTCCCACCCCTTATCTCCTACCTCCCTGTTGTCATGACTTACTGCAGGAACTAAATGTGCCTTATTTGACCTCACTGAAAGGGGGCTCTGGAAGTTTGTGCCTTATTTCCTCTAGACTTTTCTCTGTTTTGCTTTGTGTCCTTTCATGGTAGTAGAGTACAGCTGTGAGTATGACCTTAAATGAGTCCTGTGAGTCTTCCTCATAAATTGCTAAACTTGAGAATGGTTTTGGGAACCAATGACAGAATGATAATATTAAGACAATATTAAGGCAATATTAAGTTCATTGCATTGGTTTACACAAGCAAAAAGGATATGTAAGGAGAAAAGATGGAAACTAGAACATAATCAAGTATTCTGATTTAAATAACATAGCATCAAATATAAAGTAGTAAGTGCAGGACCTACAAAAAACATTGATTAAAATGCTAATTGGGGGTTTTAATCAACCTCTGATCACAAAACCAAGTATATTGGAAATTTAATTAATAATGATAATAGAAAACATGTGTTGTCCATGATACTGTAAAAACAAGGAATAAAACATTCACCTCAAATTCCATATAGAAATTTTGTATGTCATTCTAAATTGTTTTAGGTACATAGA
Source organism: Hystrix cristata (assembly GCA_004026905.1). Classification (NCBI taxonomy): domain Eukaryota; kingdom Metazoa; phylum Chordata; class Mammalia; order Rodentia; family Hystricidae; genus Hystrix; species Hystrix cristata. The sequence goes on along the minus strand of PVJO010011360.1, from coordinate 18,719 downwards.
TTGTTCCATTGGTTTGTCTATCCTGTGCTGTTACCACACTTTTGAAATTACTATGAACTTTATAAGGTTTTTCATGTTAAGAGTTTTCTTAAAAATTGTACTTTTGATTATGTGCAACTTTGCATTAATTAAAGATCACTTTTGCAGTTTCCCTTAAAATTCTGCTTTGTTATTTTCTTTTAGCAGAATAGCATATAAAATAGAGATTCAGTTGGTGTCTTTTAAAGACCAAATCTTACTTTCTACAGATATGACAAATTTCTGGGCACTTAGATGTATATTGTGTGTTAAACTTTTTTAGAACAATACTGACTCTGTGTGCTGATTCTTTAATTTGGAAATACACTACACAAGCAGAAAAATGCTAAAAATTAACATGACAGCTAAGTGATTTCTTACAAATCAAGCACCCACTGAACCTTGAACTAGGTCAAGAAATAGAACATTACCAGTAGTCTCAACCCTATGGTGCCATCTTTCAATTACTTCCCAAATAAAATCTCTTTCCTTTTTAATATGGTAATTGTTACCTTGCTTTTCTTTATAAAGTTATGACTAATGCATACATCATTAATCACTGTAGTTTAGTCGTGCCTGATTTTTGACCATTATTTAAATGGTATAATATATTATTATTGTAATCATTATTAGTTGTTTCTTGTGAGAAATTTTCTATGCATTTTGGATTCCAGCAATTCATGATTTCTTTGGATTGCAAATAATTTATCTCACTCTGTCATTTACCTTTTCACTCACTCAAAGACTCTTTGATGAATCTATGGAATTAATTTTGATGGAATCCATTTTGTACATTTATTCTTTTAAATCTTTTATATTTCATTTACCAATCACTTTCCTACCTGGAAGTTATGGAGCTCTTCACAAATACTATCTTTTAGAGGCTTTATTGTTTGTATTCATCCAGTCTGGTCATTTCTTTGTGGGAGCATGAATTGCTGACATATTTGAGTTTGATTTGTCAAAGCTGAAAAGATACAACGGAGAAATATACTTGTAAATATGAAGAATTTATTCAAGAGCAAACAAAAAGGGTTATAACATGGGACACATGCTATGGCAAGACACAGATGGACTGGAAAGGAAATGATAAGGGGATCTTTTATTACCAAAAAGAAAGAAATATATGTGAACTTCTTGGATTCAAAGTTCATTGCTTTCACAGACCCGAGACAGCTCATTGTCATCAGTTCACTGATAGAGGTGTTGGAGTAAAGACTTGAATTAATTGTTGCAGTCTTAATGAACATTAAACTTTATTATAAAAATATGTGCATAAATGCAAAGCATTCAGAAAATGGTGTGCAGGTATAACAAGCAGGATTTCTTATGCAGCAATTAGAGAGAGTGTGAGAGAGTACTTACAAGTAGGAGGCCTGACTATTCTCCTTTCATCGCTTGCTGGCTCTTTTTCTGGGACTGACAAGAACGTTTTTATCTTGCTATTTAGCAACTTTCACAAAATTTACTATTTGCCTCAGCTTTTCTATTTGGCCTTCCTTTTCCATGTTTTGTTATCCCATTTTGTTTATTTCATAATAATTTTCGCATGTATTAGCTTATAAATTTTCCACTATTTTATTGCTCTTAAACTTGTTAGCCTTGATTGATGTCAACATTTATTCTTGAACAAATGTCAACATTTATCCTCAACATAGAAAAATCTGTTAATTAGGAACTTTATTTTCCAGATGATGGAAGGAGGTTGGTATTGCTCCCAGTACAACACATAGATTACAGATCATTTCAGTCTCTGTTAATAGACTAATTTCCATTGTTGAGGTAGTTTCACTCAGAAACCAGGCTTTGCTAAGTTGTCATGTGGTAGATAAGAGTGGAATTTCAAATTTTCACTGTTTCTGGTCAGCACCACTAACTTGCTATATCAAATATATGTAATCACTCTATGTCGCAAGTGAAGTAGTGATAGGAAGTAGTTGTAGAAATTCTGTTTGAATTAACCCATCGTCTTGCCTCGAATCAAATCAACTATTGCATCAACCACTGATCAGAACCTATAAACTCCAGCCTGTACTCTAGTACCTTTTACTTCATATTTTTCATTCCTCTTATTTTTTGATATTTAACTCCTCGAATTTCTTTCTGCTTACATTAATCTAGTACTTTTTCCTGTTAAATTTATACTGTTATAAACAACAGGTTGACTGGTGTAGCCCTTAGTTCTTTTGCTGACTGCCCACTTTCAGATTTCCTGATTTCTCTAGGTTGTTCAGTCGGCTGTCACATTGTACACCAAAGAAGACCTGCTTGGATACGTATGTGAGCCTCTGTTTTATGTTGCAGAGTGATCAATTCCCCGTCCAGCTTGGTTCTGCACTTATTATTTTCATGGAAATTCCTTTCTTGGCTATTGTTAGGTATGCTCCGCTTCCTCTGCCTCCACCCATCTAATACATTTTATACATTTTAGGAGTTTAATAATTTAAATTCGAACACACATATTAGCTGCTGAAACCATTAATGCATTAATGCATTAACCATTAATTCATTTACATTCAAAACCATTCCTGTAAACTTGTATTAGAAATTGCTGATTGCAGGGAACTTAATGGAAGTGTCCTACTTTCTGGAGTCATTTGTTTTGATGAGAGCCTGAGTGTAAATTCTGTGCAAAACACAGACAGCTATTACGCAGTTAATTATGCACAAAGTAAACATGTACAACCGCAAACAGCAAAATGCCAACTAATAATGGATAACACCAGATTTATGGTATGCATGCCCAATCTGTAAAGCCTTCTACTCATGAATCTAAAATGAATGGAACATTACCTAAATGATCCAGAATGAAGGATTTAATACATTGCTCTACCCTTATTGCTACTTATTTCTTGTCAGCAGATTTTTCATTTTGCCTTAATTTATTGTACATAAACACTATGCAAATGTTTGGGTCATATTTAAAAACATATGGCTTGTTCTTATGATTACTGGTTAGACATTTTGTTACAAATTGCTTGTTAAGCAAATCACTACCTTAATTACACAGGTCAACATATGATCACTGTGCCCACATGTACTTGTTTATATAAAGCTCTACCAAGTAAAGCATAATTTAGGTAATAAATATGTGTATTGTCCTCAAAATATGCATCACTATTAGTTCCTAATTATTTATTATCAAACCCATTTCTTTTTTAATGAGCACTTTGAATTTTATATTTTCTATTAGTGCGAGGACTTTTTCTGAAGTTTGCTATCAAAATATATCACCTGCTATATTCTTACCTATTTTCCAAATGAAAATGATTAAAGAGCTACTAAATAAGTTCAGGTAAGATTAAATTTATCAGTTTTATACAATTCATTTGTTTTTATGCTCCTTTCTTCCAAACAGTTAATATTACTTATAAAAATGCCAAAATTGTAACAATATAAAGATGTACTAAAGGATTATTTTAGTAGGGAAAGAAATAAAGATAGGAGAAATAAGATGTAGGAGGAATAAAATTAATCCACAAAAGAAAAACACATGCTGACTTTTGAGACATGCAGAGACCATTTGGTGGAAAACACTTTATTAGTCTGTAACACTTTATCAGTTACAGACTTGGAAAACAAATGGTTAATTTGTTATTATGACAAATCAGTCTGCTGCTTCTGGGAAGTACAATTATTTATTCTTGGTTTTGAAACTACAGAAATATATTCTGTGCATCCTTTTAGAGAAAATGGTCTTTAAAAAAAGAAGTCCCAGATGTATGGATGTTGGTTCATTAATTGTAACAAATGTACCATTTTGGTAGAGAATGTTGATAGTGGAGAATGTTGTGGGGGTGGGTGGGTGGTTCTGTATTTTCTGTTCAATTTTGCTGTGAACTTTAAAAATGTTCTAAATAATAAAATTTATAGTAAACAATAGTCTTATAATTAATCCTCCTGACAGATTATAATCTGTTCCACGTGCAAATCTTCAATGTTAATTATCGCACAACACCATGGAAAACTTAGTCAAAGTTGTTTTGTGGCAAGGTATGGAAATGATGGATATATATTTGCAAAGACAATTAATTTTATCATATAGCAACAGAGAATATTTCTCTTAAACTCTTACAAGAAATTGATATGCATATATCTATATAAATATATGTATCCAATTCTAAGTACTCTTTTTTTTTCTTTTTTTCCTTCTCCTTTTTACTACTGAGATCATATCTAGAGGCCTTTTACCACTGAGCTACATTCCCAGTCCATCCCTTTTTATTTTTAATTTTGAGACAGTATCTTGCTAATCTGCCCAGGTGGGCTGTGTACTTCTGATTTTCTTGCTTTTGCCTCCACCAATGCTACAAATACACGCCTGTGATACCACATGTGGCTGGATTCTGAGTACTGACATAAAATTTTTACGTAGGTCATAACTCATTAGGCCATGATTGTATAAAGAATGTTTTGACAACAAAAATTAGTTTTTACTCTCTTTTCTTGAAAGTAATTCATAATTTAGGTATGGGCAGACAGAAGAAATGAAAAATAAATAAAACAGGGATCTGGGAGAGGGACTTATTTGATGATGAACAACTGGTTGCTTTACTTAGCTTGAACACATTCCCCTGAAAAAGAGTGTTTGTGAAATGGGAGTAAACCAAGGGTTAGGTTCTTCACTTACTCTGAGAAAAATGTTTTGGATCATAGAGCATTTAACTCACTATGTAGAACAAATTCTCTAAATTGAACATATATATCACCTGTTTCTTTTTAAAAAGTTCACATGATCACTTCAAAAGATGGAAAAAATATAATAGCAGATTCAAGTTCTTTCTGAAATTACTATTATCATTTTTCTTATTTCATTTTATGGAACTGGAATAGATAGTATATCAATACATGGGAGGCCAAAATATGAAATCAATTACCATATAGGCGTGGTTCCGATTTCTATGCTCATTGTATGGCGTTTCTCTTTTTCTTGCTTGGATAATTACTCCCTTGCTATTTTCTATTGCTATTATTATCAACTTTCTCTCCGTATCATATTCTCTTGTGGAGTGTAGAGAGATGTGATATCATCACGTACTGTTAAAATATTCTCCTGGTTTGATTGCACTGCACATCTGTTTAAAAATCAATAACTATTTTCAAAAGGTAAGTGTGATCAGAGAGTAAAAATCACCAAAAATGTCCCAGAGCCCCTAAATACAAAGATGCCAGTATAGTCTATTTATTATCTTCAAATTTTTAAAATAAGAATCTCATTCTTGGTGAGAAGAATGAAATTTTAAGGTATAGAAAGGAAAAGAGGAAAAAGGAAACTAAGTGATAAAAATTAAAATTACAGAATTTCAATAGCTGAGAATTTAAGTAAGTGTATAAGATAACATCAGATTACTTATATTTCAGACAAAATCACATCATTTACTCACTTTAAATTTTCTGAGTTGAGTCTATCTTTTGGAATGTGTTAAGCTAAATTTCAACATGGATTTTGATTAATAATTGGAATATTGAGCTAACAAGCATTTCAACTCTATTTTTTCACATGGTTAATCACTTCTTTCATTGAAAGTATAGAAATTGGTATTTTAATTATTCTCTAACCATCTGAAACTTATTTTTATGATTTGAAAAGTCTGGTTCCATTAATATTATAACTTATCCACAAACATGAATTGCTCCTTTTCACGATCATTTTATCATTTAGACCAATTTTTAAAACTTTGATAATTAATAAAATTTGTTAAGTACCATTATTGATGTTGCCTTAATTCTTATAATAATTTGCAATTAATTGTCTGCCATTTGAGTATGAACCTTGGCACATATCTTCATAAAGGCAAGCTAAACCTGGCAGTGCTTATTTCTAAAAAGAACCCATGCATAGTTTTGTATGGAATACTTTTGTCTGATTCCAAGCAAAGAATTGTAAAGAAAATTTCTTTTGTTTTTTTCTCACAGGAAATGCCATATTGCATTCAATGTAGTTAGCTCCATGTTACTAAATGTATCCTAATTGCCCTGCATCTAATTTTTATTTTGCAAGAGAAATGACTAGGGCATTGTAGAAATACATACAAACTTTTCTAAAGCTATAGAGGACAGTACATATTTTACCAAACACCACTCTACCTCCAAAACAATTTTGATAACAGTTACTAAAGAAACCAAACAATTACATTCAGAATTTTTGCTCTTCTTAGCACAAATCAAAGGAAAACAGCTTTCAGGAAAAATTATTGAAAATTACAGAAACAGAAAAAAGGAATACAAACAGCAAGCCAGAAGATCAGTAGTAGAATCAACTTCTCGACTGTCTAGGAACAGGAAGAAGTGAATAATAAGGAAGGCAAGAAAAAAATTGAATAAGGTTATAAAAAAATAAACAACTAGAAGCTGAATGAAGAAACTAATGGAAAAATAATTTAAGTGATACGTAAAATCTGATGTGTATGTCATTTATTTCTAACACTACATAATTCTTTGTAAAGTCAATTTCCAGGACTCTATTTCTTTCTGTGCATCCATATTTTCATGCGATATTTTCTTGTTACAGAAATATTTTCTTTAGCACTCCATTAGTGAGCATTTGATGATGATGAATCCTTCTAGCTCTTGTGTGACTGAAAAAGTTGTGATTTGCCTTTTAGTTGTTCAACTTGTGTTCACTAAAGAATTGTAGGTTGGCAGGTTTTCTTTTTCAATAATATAAAGTTTGTTGTATTGTCTACTTGCCTACATTACTGCTGAGAACTTCATTGCTATCCTTACTTCTGTTTCTCTTGTAACATTTTTTCTCCATTTGTTTTTAAGATTTTTCTCTTTATTAGTTCTGATATTTCTAGGTGTAGTTATTTTATTTTTTTTTTTACTCATGCTTGCAGAAGACTGAATTAGAATTCAAGTTCAATAATCTTTTTCAATATGCATGTCACAAATTTCAGGACATATGCTTTCTTTTTAGACATTATAATTTCCATCTGTACAAGCTGCATTTGGTTTTTTCTGTATCTTCAGTGTCTCTAAACTTTGGAGCATATGGAGTATAGCTACAATTTTCTTTTTTCCAATAATGGGGATCAAACGCATTGAAGTACATCCCCAGGACTTTTTATTTTTTTCTTTTGAGACAAGAGCTCACTAAGTTGCCCAGGCAGGAATCAAACTTGCAGTCCACCAGCCTCAGTCTTCCCAGTGCTGAGATTATGGGCATGTGTCACTGCATTCAATTTAAAATTACTAGCCTGCTCATTCCAATGTCTGTGTTACCTTTTGCTCTGCTTTGATTGGCTGATTTTTCTCCACATTATTGGCCATCTCTTCATGTTTCTTTCTCTATGTGGCAATTTTTGATAAGATACCAAACAATACTGTTTTGGCTTGTTGGGTGCTCCGTATCTCTGCATTCTTATAAATATTTCTATCCTTTGTCTTTTTTTTGTTTGTTTGTTTTGTGCCGGGGATCGAACTCAGGGCCTTGTGCTTGCAAGGTAAGCACTCTAACCACTAAGCTAAATCCCCAGCCCATAGTTCTATCCTTTGTTTTGGGAAACAGTTATGTAACAATTTAAAAACAGTCTAATCTTTCCATGTTTTGCTTTTAAAGATTTGTTAGATGAATAAGAGCCTCCTGAATACTTCATCCCATGCTCCACGAATTTTGAATACGCTCAGTACTGTTACATTGAACAGATACTAACACATTCCCTCTATGTGTGTCCAATACCATCCCCACCAATCTATTTGGACAATTCTTTCCTTGGTTTTGAGTGTTTCCTTAATGGTTGTGCTGATCAGAGAGCTACTGAATTTCTAATTTTTCCTTTATTCTGATGAATAATGGAAAAAAGAATTCTGTAACTATCTGGAGTTCTTTGTGCAGCTCTCTCCTCTCTGTACTTTGTGCTGAAAACTCTACTGCCATGACTCCAGTCATGTCCCCCACTCAAGACTGTCTAGATTCTAGCTCCTTACACAATGGCTGGGGCATTTTCTCAGGGTACAGAGCTGATGAAACTGATAGGGTAGGTAAATAGCTAAACATGAGCTGGAAACAGGAGGCTGGCAGCAGAGCCCAGGGAAGAAATTATACAAAAAGACAGTGGTCTTTGTTTCTTGAGCTGTTGCTTTCGAATTTCCTGAGAAGAGCAAGTGAAATCCTCTTTCAGATTTCCTTCTTACCGAGTTTTACACAATTTGATCCCACAGAATCACACCTTATCGGGGCACAAATTCCGTGTTGAGCATGGTGATCTGCTTCACTCAACTAGTCATCGTTTCCATGCCTTCGCACTGCGGTTTTGACCCCTCTGATGGGCTTTGGTCGCTAAGCCAGCTCCAACTAAGACCACGTAAGTTCAAATCTCTCCCTCCTGACTTGAAGGTGTAGACACACAGCTGATTCTAAAACAAACCTGTTAGTTATCATGCTTACATACTTCTCAAATTCTAGAAAAACAAAAGAGAAAATTGATACTGAGTTTCATTCTGTGGACCTCCTTGCAAACCAGATGCAACACAGTGCACACCATTACCCACGCCGGGTTGACCCCCAATTCTAGTGACAAAGTCACTGGGTTTGTCTTATTTTCTTTTTACCCTTATTGCACCACACCCAGTGCCTTGAAGAAAGTTGTTTCTTCTGTTTTTCTTTTTGGAAGGAGGTGAGGTATGGTGTTTCTGTGTCTAGTGGTGAGGAAAAAAAAGTTAATTATATCCAGTTCCTTTTACTGCAATATTTCAGAGAAGATCTATGTATGTATTTATGTATGTACCTATGGCGCTGGGATTGAACCCAGAGTCTTAAGCCTGCAAAGTGAAACCAAGCTCCACGCAACCCCTACTTTTATTTTTATATGATATATTATATAATAATCATTCTTAAGTTAATAATCTATATTTCCTATTATGGAATTAGGGATTTCTTAAGCATGTAGATTGTCTGAATGTGTTCCTGAGTAGTATATTTTCCTAACTTTTTTTCTTGTGCTGCTGTCTATTTTCTTATCAATTTGTAAAAACACATTGTGGCTTTCAAAAAACAAAGCCTGTCTGCAATTTGTGCTGTGACTATTTTTCCAAATACATTGTTTAATTTTCTTTTATTAGTACATGTTTGCCATACATAATGATCACTTTAATCATAGGGAATTTGTACCCGTACATATCTTAATTCTTTCTCCTCTCATTACCCTCTCCTCCACTCCATTCTTCTCCTCCCCATTTATGAAAGCTTTGTTTCTATTTTTCCTTCCATTCTCTTTTACCTTCCTTGCCTTCCTCTTGCCCCCTTCCTTGTTCCCTTTACCATTAAATAAGTTCTTCCTACTTCTCACTATCTATCCTCCATTTTGCTCCTTATTTACCCTTTGGGTTTCTCACACAAGAGAAACAATGCAATATTTAAACTGGCGTGTCTGATTTATTTCACTTAAAATTGTTGTCTTGAGGTACATCCATTTACCCAAAACTGTCTCAAGTTTTTCCTTCTTTATAGCAGAATAATAGTCTGTGGTATATAAAAAACACATTTTCTTTATCTGTTCATCTGTTGATAGGCATATGGGCTGTTTCCAAGATTCAGCTATTATACATTGTGTTGCTATAAACATGGGATGCATATATCACTGCAATATGATACTTTTAACTCTTTAGGGAAGATACCTGGAAGGGGAATAGCTGGTTCAAATGGAACTTGTAGTTTCAGTTTTTTGAGGAATCGCCATACTGATTTCCATAGTGATTGTAGCAATTTACATTCCCAACAACAGTGAGGAAGGCCTCCTTTTTCCCCACAGCCTCACCAGCATTTGTTATAGGTTGATATCTTTATTTTTTTAATAGGTTGATATCTTGATGATAGTCACTCTTTCTGGAAAGATGGAATCTCAGTGCTGTTTTAATTTACATTTCTTGAATGCATTAGTGATGTTGAACGTGGTTTCATACATTTGCTTCTTATACTTTTTAATCTGAGAAGTGTCTATTCATTTCAAATGTCCATTTTTAGACCGGGTCTTTAAGTTTGGAGAGGTCTGATTTTTTTAGTTCACCACATATTGTAAATATTAGTCCCCTGAGGTATAGCTGGTAAAATTTTCCCATTCTGTGGGTTGTCTCATCACTCTGTTGGTGGTGGTGTTTTTGTTGTTGTTTTGTTTGTTTTTGTGTACAGAGGCTTTTGAATTTAATGTGATCCCAGTTGTTGGTTCTTTGTAATATTTCCATTGTGATCAGGACTAAGTTTATAAAGTCTTTGCCTATACTTATATCTTCAAGAGTTTTACCTATTCTATCTTCCAGAAGATTAAGTATTTGGTTTAATATGTATACCTTGGATTCATTTTGATTTTAGTTTAGTGTATGGTGAGAGATATGGGTCTAGGTTTAATGTTCAACATTAAACCAGGGGAAACCTAGTCTTCCCAGCACCATTTATAAAAATGGCTCTCTTTCTTCCAATGAAGGTATTGGTCCCTATATCAAATATGAGGTAGCTGAGTGTGCTTGGAGTTGTTTCTGGATCTTCTATTCTGTTCCATTGATCCTTGAGTCTATTTTTTTTTTTTTTGCCAGTACCACTCTGTTTTTGTTGTTTTTTTTTGTTTGTTTGTTTGTTTTGTTTTTATCATGGTAGTTTTGTAGTATAATTTCAAATCAGAGGTAACTTTAAATCAAGGCCTCCTGCCTTGCCCTCATTGTTCTTAGTTGCTTTTGCTATTTGAGGTCTTTTCTGGTTCCATATGAATTTTCGGATTATTTTCTCTAATTGTGTGAGACATGCTATTGGTATTTTGATCAGGATTGTATTAAATCTGTGTACCAGTTTTGGAAGGATGGTCATTTTTTACTATATTCATTCTGCCTGTCCAAGAACAAAGGATATCTTTCTATTTTATGATATCCTCTCTGATCTCCTTTCTCAGGGCACTAAAGTTTTCAATGTAAAGGCCTTTCACTTTTCTCCTTAGATTGATTCCTAAATATTTCATTTTTCTTGATGCTACTGTAAAAGATGTTGTTTCCTTAATTTTGTTATTTGTTATCAGTGAGTTTGTTATTTGTGTACAGGAATGCTATTCATTTTTGAGTGTTGATTTTGTATCCTTCTATGCTGCTGAATTTGGTAATTAATTGTAGGAGTCTTTTGGTGGAGTTTTTGGGGTTTTGTACATAGAGTATCATATCATCATCAGATAATGATAATTTAACTTCTTTCTTTCCTATCTCTATTACCTTTAATTCTTTCTCTTGTCTAATTGCTTGGCTAATGTTTCCAAACTATAATGAATGTGAGTGATGATGATGGTCATCCTTGCCTTGTTCCTGATTTTGGAGTGAAAACTTTCAGGTTTTGATCATTTAATATGATGTTGGCTGTTGGTTTGTCATGGACGGTTTTTATCAGATTGAGATAAAGACCTTCTATTCCAATTTTCTGAAAGGTTTTTATCATGCATGGGAGTTGGATTTTGTCAAATGCTTTTTCTGTATCTATTGAGATGATCATGTGGTTTTTGTCCTTGCTTCTGTTAATATGGTGTATTACATTTATTGATTTGCGTGTGGTGAGCTATCCCTGCATCCCTAGGATGAATCCTACTTGGTCATGTTGTATTAACCTTTGCTGCATTCTGTTTACCAGGGTAAACAGGTAATCGGGGTAATGCTTGCTTCAAGGAATGACTTTGGGAGTATTGTTTCTCTTTCGATTTCATTACACAGTTTGAAGAGTAATGACATTCGATCATCTCTAAAGTTCTTGTAGAATTCAGCATTGAAAATGTCAGTATCTGGGCATTTTTTGGTGGTAGATTTTTTTTTTTATTAATTCTTCAATTTTATAGACTGATGTTGGACTATTTAGAAATTTTATATCTTCTTGATTCAGCTTTGGTAATTCATATGTATCCAGGAATCTATCCATTTCTTCAGAATTTTCCATCTTATTAGAGTGGTTCTCAAAGTAGATACTGATGATCATTTGGATATCTGCAAGATCTACTCTAATTTTGCCCTTTTCAATCTTAATTGCATGAATTTGGGACTTTGCTTCTCTTGTTTTGATGAGGTTGGCTATAGGCTTGTCTATTTTATTTAATCTTTCAAAGAATCAACTCTTCAATTCATTGATTCTTTGTATTGTTTTCTTAGTCTCAATTGCATTAATTTCTTCTCTGATCTTTATAGTTTCCTTTCTTATACAAGCTTTGATTTTAACTTGTTCTTTTTCTCAAAACTTGAGGTTAAACATTAGGTTATTTATTTGAGCTTGCTCTGTTTTTCTGATGTGGGAATTCACTGCTATAAACTCCATTTAGGACATCTTTCATTGCATCCCATAAGTTCTGGTGTGTTGTACTGGCACTATTATTCAACTGTAGAAACTGCCTAATTTCATCTCTAATTTCATCTGTGATTCATTGATTGTACAAGAGGGTATTATTTAATTTCCATGCGTTTATATATTTTTTATGGTTTCCTTTGCAATTTATTTCCAATTTCATTGCACTATGATCTGATAATGTGCATGGGATAATTTCAATTCCTTTGCATTTACTTAAGCATGTTCTATGAGCTATTATGTAGTCTATTTTGGAGAGCATCTCATGTGCTGTAACGAATATGTATTCTGTTGTTGGTTGGAACACTGTAGATATCTACTAAGTGCATTTGTTCAAATGTTTGGTTCAGTTCCAATATTCCTTTTTGAACTTTTTGTAGAGTTGATGTGTCTATTTGTGACAGTAGGGTGTTAAGGTCCCCCATTACAATTATGCTTATCTGATTTTTCGTATTCATTAGTGTTCATTTTATATAGTTGGGTGTGCTGGTATTTGGTGCTTATATATTTATAACTGTTACCTATTCCTCTTGGGTTGTTCCCTTAACGTGTATGGAGTGAGCTTCTTTGTCTCTTCTGATCAGTCTTGGCTTGAAATCCACTTTGTCTACAAATACAATAGTTACTCCTGCTTGTTTCCAGGTTTCTGTTAAATGGAGTATTCTTTTCCATCCTCTAACTCTCAGTCTATGAATTTCTTTCTGAGTTAAATGTGTTTACTGTATGCAGCATGTTATTGGATCTTGTTTCTTGACCCATTCTGCCAGTCTATTTCTTTTGACGGTGAGTTGAGACCATTTATATTGATGGTTATAACTGATATGTACTTATCTTTTCATATAATTTTCCTGTTGTTGGTTTTCTTTCTTTCCCCTCTGTTTATCTGCTTACTTTGCCTGGTGTGTTCATTCTAGTGGGATTCTTGGAATTATTGTCTTCATTGTGTCTTTCTAGGATATCCTTCAACACTTTTTGGAGGGCTGGTTTGGTGGTCATGAATTTCTTCAGGTGTTCTTATCATGGAAATACCCTATTTCTCCATCAATTTTGAAAGATAATTTTGTAGGATACAACAATCAGGATCGGAAGTTGTTTTCTTTTAGGGCTATTAATACTTCACTCCAAGCTCTCCTTGAATTAAAGGATGGAATTTGAATGTATGTTTTAGTTTTAGTAGAGACAGGACTAATGAAAGTAAATGTAAGAGGACACAATATAATATGCAATAAGTTCTTTTAGTGATATTATCATGAAAGTTTCATGTGTGATACAAAATGGTAGTAGGTTGAAGTGAACCTATATCTGAGACCATAAAGTCTGCTGGTGGGTTACCTCACTTGCAACTCAAAGCTAGCGTGAACTTCATGGATGAATTTTATAATCATGTCTTTCTTGCATCTCTAATTGAACAATCATATACTAGCTCATGGAAAGATCTTGTCTTTTGTTATAGTTATAATATCAAATGAGTCTGAAATTTTAAAGGGTTCATTTTACTTTATTCTACCTTTGGAGCTGTCCACATTTCATTGTTTGTCATTCTTTCCTTTCCATCATAAAGAATCTGATGACAAGAGTACATCCAATTAACCACTCACCTGACATCGTGGCTTTCTCTTCAGGATGATATTTTGGTTTTTGAGATACAGTGAAGTATGGCTCTCTCATGACAGTTTGCTATCAAACATTCAGGTGCAATGTGTGGACATTAATTTCTCTGCCAATCTCTTAAAAGAGTGCTTCAGGGATATCTAATAATACCAGGAATATTTAAAGAAAACCTGAACCTATAGTCATAACGTATACATGTTAGTGTACCTTTAGTATCTTATCCTACAATCTTACATATTAATGATCTTTATATGTGCTATCTCTTTATGCTATTCACTTATTATGCCATATTTTAAAAAGAAACATAAATACATAAGGTAGGGTGAAAGATACAAGTAGTGTTTTCAGATTTCATTGAGTGAAATATTTTATCCAGGATACATATTTTAGTGTTTAGTGTGTTGTTCATAAAAATAATAGGCATAGAGGTTTTCACAAATTTGCTCATTATTCCATAGATTCCATACTATATTTATCTTACTTATTCCAATTTCATTAATGGTTATAATTTTATGAGCTAAATATCATTCCTTCAAATATACTATTACTTTCTTAGGATTTACGTGGTTATTTATGTAAGTTTTACCCCTATGATTTGTATATAACTGCATATATACCAGACACTTAAAAGCATTTATTGATTATTGTTCAATAGATTCGAAATATATACTGGATAACATCCAGTGGACATAAATACTAATAAAATAAATTAGAACCTACCCTCAAAGTATATATTCAAGAGATGATAAGACAGACATACAATCCAGTCTTATGCATGTTTACATATAAACAGAATACAGATGAGAAATAAGTAGCTATCAACAGGTAAAAGAAACCAAATTGTTATGAGAATTTATAAATTACCTTAAAATTGATTGAATAAAATTAAGAAAAGGTCCATCATGAAGTTCAATTTTATATTTATGAAATAGTTTTACAAATGCACACAGATGACAATTACATATAAAGAAAAACCACATTTGCATGTTTGAAGTTGCAAGTCACTTCCAAGGAAAACGTATTCAATTGTAATCAAAGTATAGTGACTTTTCACAGTAGTAGAGTAAGTTATAGTGTCAAAGGAACAATTACCAAGTTACATTCCATAGTAAGCTGAGAAATTTAAGCTTAAAAGTTGTTTTTATATATGTAAATGGAGTGGCAAGAACAAGGACCATAAAGGGCAGGAATACACACATAAAGGGTGTATTTTTAGTAAAATTGAACGACTGAGTAACTCTGAAGCCGAATCTTGTGAATAATTCCAGAGGAAGTTTCTGGGTAAGAGAGGTACAGTGTTTTTTAAAAATCTATCTTCAGGAATTATTAACACCTTCAAGAATAGGGAAACTCTCATCCTACAGACAGTAGTCATGAAAGAACATATAAGTACGTGGTATAAACTGTCATAAACTCCTAACTACCTTCTCAAGATTATTGAACAAGGCCATGAATGGCCATAAATGGCTTGAATGTCTGGTATGGAAGTAGAGAGACAATGCAGAAAGACCCAGTGACCCAAGAATGAAAGGTCAGAAACTGACTCATAATTATGTCTAGAATGTCTACCCCAGCCAATTTCTCATGATAAAACTTGAAATTTAGAGGTGATATTAAAAATCCTCTTGAAGTATGTCGTTTATGAAAAATAGACTTTATGGTCACAGTAGGGTAATGCTTCTGTTCACAAACAATTCAGTTGGTTATCAGAAATATTTCACAAAAGTTTGCTTCCATTTGCAAACTCTGCACTAGGTGATGAACATGACCATGGCTATCTTTCCCAGAATCACAGAATAAATTAAATTTCTGAACCAAGGCACCACTCTATTTAGCTGTTGCCACATAAAAGGCAGTTCATGAGCAGGTCTGTCTGAAAAGTCACTCTGACTCACTTATTTTTGCCATAGAAATACTTACAAAGGTTTTTTGTTGTCATTGTTTTGTTTTTGAAAATGCAGCAACTTAAGTAAGAGCACCAAATGAAAACATACAACACTCACACAAAAATATTACAGAGTACAAGATAAAAACAGACATGGAACTATTAAAAAATAAACTAGCAAAATTCACCAGAAAGATATTGCCACAAAGTACAGACATTCTATATGAAATTTTAAAAATTGAAACAAGCAATCTTTTCTATGAAAGAAGAGCAAGAAACAGAAGCATTTTGACAATATGGTCAAACAATAGGATGGTAAATAAAAGCATGCAGAGTCCAACAAATAAGTAAAGAAACAGATAAAGTTATTTGGGAAGCAAAGACAAAATTACAAGAAGCAGTAAAGAGATCGAATCTCACATAAAGCCAGTAGTAGACACAGATGGAAGAAGTGAGAAATCTTAGTAAAGGTATTATTTAGGAAATAGAAAAAAATAGATATGGGAAGATAACCAACTAGCACTCAACATATGATTAACTTGATTTCTGAATAAGAAAAGCCAAATAAAGGACAATGAAATACAATAAAATACTGCATTGAAATGAAACTATGATATAGTGTTGTAAATGACATTACATTTAGATTAATTTCAATTTAACCTTTGTTTTTTATTTTTTCATTTAAACATGTTTATGGGTGTAGAGCTGGGGGGGATGTTAGGCAGGGCAAGAAGGGGAGCCCCTCCCCCCCACCCCCTTACCCTGGAGAAGAGAAATAGGACACATTATTAAGAGCAAAAACAGGTTGCAGCAGGTCTTGTGGTTAATGCTGCCAGCGAGGATGGCAGTCTACGGCCACTTGTGGTTGACACTGCCAGTAAGGATGACAGCCTGTGGTTACATTTCCTCTCTACACTATACCTTTGCAAGACTGCCTTTACAGAAGTTAGAAAAAAAAGAAAGCTTGACCCCAGACCCTAGGGGAAAGTCCCCAGAGACCCTCCTCCATGTTCCCTAGTAATGAGCCAATTGACCAATCAAGTAGTGACACCTCAGCTGAGAAAGTCAGGGTGGGCCCCTAGTCAAGACCTATAAAAGTTGTATAATGGGCCTGTGCCCCACGGTGGCTCAGTTTCGGGCGCCCCTGCTTCTCTCACTGAGAGAAAGCAACTTTGTACTTGCTTTTGCTTTATTAAAAGTTACTTTCGCTTTGGCATTTTGGTCTCAATCTGACTCTCCTTTAACATTTTGCGTCAGAGTGGGAGTCAGGCACAGGCTGGGCACCACCTCAGTGCCTGGCACTCCCACCGGGGGGGCGGCGGGACAACCCCCCCAAGATCCCCGGGGATAGTGTCATAGGTACATATTTACAACACATAATGGTGACATTCATCATGGCGAACTGGTTCATGGACATAACACATCTTAATTCTTTTTAATTCCTTTCCCCCACACCTCACTTCTTGGCAACTTGTAATCATTGGCATCAATTCAGCTGATTCATCACAGCCCTGTTTTTACATATTTCTACCCTGGCCATATTCATTTGTCAAAGTTTTGAAGGTTTGGCTACCCAGCCAAACATCACATTGTCAGTAATTTCCAGCAACTATAATAATCACGTGGTAAGAAAGGTGGAACCATTTTATTTGTTTAAATTTCAGGGAATGTTGAGTCTTCTGACAGATTTCATAGTTCAGGCTTGACACTATTTTAGTTGTATTTCATTATTAGAATACATCTTATTCGTTTATTTTATTCTATTTTTCTTATTCATGTACTTTACCAGCAGGCAGACTTTATGTGTTTCTCTGAGGTGGGAGGGTAATGGGTGGCACACACTTGTTAAAATATTCAGTATTCTGAATATGCCATTGAATATGGTAGATAATCAGCAAATATTTGATGATTTAATGTACAATGAAGAAGTACTGATGAGAAAGTTAAATGGTTGTTTTATGGTCTGAATGAGTTTATTACTTTTGTTACCACCAATATAATGCATATGCTATATTTCTCACTTGTAAGCTTTTATAAGACAAACTACAGTCAACTATATTTATGTCTATCTCTGATAAAATATGTGTATGATTTTAAAAGTTTATCTCAATTTAGGACTTATATTTTTAAAATCTGTAAGTACAATTTCATGAGGAATCCAACTGGAAATGATAAATTATTGTAGAGTCTCACTTGCATTTAACATCAATGTCGTCACCGCTTATACTCTCTATGGTTTCTTTGCTAACAGATTCAAATTAGAATCTTGCACTTTCTGATTTTATCTATCATTTAATTCATCAGGTTGTATGAAATAAAACAATGATTATAGATTTTATAATAAATACAAACTCTCTATTTTCTCCCTCCAGACTTGCAAGTAACTAACTTTTAATTTTCTTCAAATTTCACTTATTGCTCACTATCATCTTCACAAACTTCCCTATTTTGATGAATAATGAAATACGTTTATATCTCTGACTATGCTCTCTTATTCCTCAATATGCCCTTCTTCAGTATTTCTTTTCCTTGGAATGCCTTCCACTATTCCTCACATGCAAAGTGATGCTCGTTCTATATTGTGCGAGAGGCACATTGAATCATTATTTTCTTTACTCCCCTTGTACTTTTTAAATCCATTCATCAATGAATTGCCAGATTGAATGAGAATTGTTTCCTTATATGTACCTTTCCCATCAGATTTAATTTTTTTTTTATTATTTTTTACCAAGAACATGTATTGGTACATTGCATACATAATGATCATAATCAACATGGTTATTTTGTACCTGTACATGATACATCTTGGTTTTCCCCCCTCTTCCCCCCTTCTCCTCCCCTCCCTTCCATTCACCCACCCCTCCCTATTTGCAATAAGTGTAACTACACTTTACCATTTTTCCCCCC